>JALLPA010001333.1:0-11245 GCA_036939895.1 Thalassiosira exigua | reverse complement strand
GCTCTTCCGATCTCCCCCACTATTATTTTTTTATAGTCGGAATTTTGACGAAAAAAAAACTTTTTCGCCAACTTTTCCGGAGCTTCCTGGGCAGGCAAGTGTAATCGTCAGTTCTAGTGCTCGGTCCGAATCTCGGCCCAGCTGGAATTGGACCAGTCAGACCCTCTGCTGGCCATGGGCCATCGACCATGGGGCATGGGGCCGCGTAGGGGTCTCTGGGTGGGTAAAAATACCTGAGTAACGCGCTGATAATTAACGGCCCCGCTTATCTGGGTTATCGTGGGTTCATTGCTGATATTCATTGATTAATATCTTTGATCATTTTTGGGGTATAACTTAGAGTATTTATGATCACTTATTATATGATCAATTGGGGAGTTTATTCACATTCGTATCCTAGTCTGTCCGTCGTCCGACCGCCGAGGAGCAACGGAAGGAAAATCCAACGGCGCCGAGTAGCGTTAGCCGAAGCTACAAAATACCAACCCCCCCCAACCACGATGCTCTCCCGCCTCGCCCGCCCCGCCTCCTCGGCCGCCCTCCGCCGCGGCGTCCGATCCCTCTCGACCCCCGCCGCCCCCTCCTCGGGCCTCATGACCCTCAACTTCAACTTGCCCCAGGAGACTTTGTACTCCGGCGCCGAAGTCTCTTCCGTCGTCGTCCCCGGAGCCGCGGGAGAGTACGAAGTCACGTCCGATCACGTCCCCCTCGTGGCGGAGTTGAAGGCGGGTTTGCTCACGGTGAAGAAGGACGGGGAGGACGACGCGAAGTACTTCGTCCCCGGAGGATTTTCGCTGACCCACGAGGGGTCCGCCACGGTGAGATGAGCGTCGTCGTTCGTTTGCGTTCGCGCAGCGGCGTTGTCGTTGCGGTTGGGTAGCGTCGACGGTTCGTCGATCCGAGGCGGTCGAGAGAGAGGCGGCCTTTCGGAATCCGCCGTCGTCGGCCCGCGCTGCGACGTTGTCCATTTTTTTTTCGCCCGTCCAACGCTCCCCTCATCCCCCCCCCCCCCCCCCCCCCCCGGCCCNATGTATGTCTCATATTTCGAAGTTCGGACCTCCTTTTGTGCGAACAAAACGCAGTACGATCGTACCCCCCCCTCTCTCGCAGGACATCGTGTGCCCCGAGGCGGTCCTCCTGTCCGACCTCGACCCCTCGGCGGTGTCGTCGAACTACGAGGCGGCCAAGTCCAAGGCGGCGAGCGCGGAGGCGGGGAGTCCCGACGAGGCCGAGGCGACGATCGAGGTGGAGGTGAACAAGGCCATGGGGGCGGCGCTGGGGCTGTCGTTGGCGTGAGGATGCTGAGGGGAGGAGAGGAGGGGGGGGGGGGGTGTTGCATCGATGGAGTGGGTGGGGGGGGGAGAGGGTCGATAGTTGATAGGGAGGAAGAACGTCTCCGCATCGGAAACGTGAATTTCGGACGGGAGCGCGGAGGATGACATTCGTCCGCGGCGCACGGACGGAACTGTGGGGTCTGGGCCGAAAACGTGGGAGCCAAAAGCCAAGGATTGTAGCCGATCCGAATGGTGGCCCGGAGGAAGCGACCGGCCGCGACGATTCTCGAGTTTGTCGGGGGCTTCCCTTAAGGACACCTAAAGGATCGAAACCAAAACTTCGGTTTTCGTCCGCGTCCCCCTTTTCGCGCTTCGTTTCTCTCGGCAGGTTACCGTGCAGGAAGGCCAAGTGGGGGGACGCCCGGATTAGTTTGCATTTCATAGGTCCGCAGCGAGGAAGGCGATTGGCGACGGAGCGTCCAGGGCAAAGTGACTGCAGCATCTCCTTTCATCGTTCCAATGCGCGGCTCCGAACGAGCTCAGCCTCCATCTTATGTATGTCTCATATTTCGAAGTTCGGACCTCCTTTTGTGCGAACAAAACGCAGTACGATCGTACCCCCCCCCTGACTGCCACCAATGTTTGGGAACCAAAAGTCCTCGACTTGCAGTGTTCCTCATTCCGCACGCTAGGTCGTATCAAAATCAACGTCGCATTAGACCTTTGATCGTCGAAAATCGATCGTCGCACGTGGTGTCCCTCGTTGTGCCCGTCGCTTTTTAGCATCGCTTTTAGCCTAATTCTCAAACCATTCGCGACTCTGGAGTCACCAAGCCAGCGACGAAACTGATAGCCAGGACGCGTTCACATCCGAAACGGGAAGGTGGGTCTGAGCTTTAAGTATTCACAAACGTTCCTTTCGGTCCATTCATATAGAGGGAACCCTCCAACATACATGTCAAGAAATTCAGAGTGAGCATGTACGAGAGGACCCAAGTTCACAAAATCGACATGAATGTCTCCTAAATCTGAACGGAGGGTCAAGATTCACCCCGAATCACCTTTGCCACAGTATACACAACATGCTCTCCGTGAATTTACACTACCGCCTTTTGTGTTATCTCCTTCAACGTGCTACGATCCTAGCTCCAATCTTCAACTGTCCCGTTCCCTTTGATTGCACCCTTCATTGAATATTGTGACCACTCCCACCTCCATGAGGTCATTGGGGAGACTTTTAGTTCAGTTTGGGATTCTAATTCATGTCACCCCAGCCCATAACTGGCATTAATACATTTGAACTGATTTGAACTAAGCAACCAAATCAGATCATAGGTCGCCGTGTGTACTTAGGTTATTGGCAAGAATTTCTGTTCGGGTTGGGATTCTAATTCATATCACCCCGGCCCATAACTGGCATAAATCACATTTGAATTAATTTGAACTAAGTAGCCACATCAGATCATAGGTTGCCGTGCACTTAATGGATATCCATTTGGAAATTTCCACTGCCCTCGGGCTCTTTTGCACGGTGAAAGCTAGCGCGTGCACGCGCGTGCAGTCCAGGAGCATCGAGCAACGACGCCAGCTGTACAGGGTGTGTCAGAAGAAAGACACCAGAACTGGGCCCACCACAGCTTATGCGCAGCAGTACGTGGCTCAGTGACGTGCTGGAGCATGTGCCCCAGACCCAAGGAACCAACTGCTGAAGGATCTCACTGTACTTATAAACGAATGTCAAGCCAAAGGATAATCCCCATTGATCATGGGAGATTTCAATGCCGACATGACCAATAAGAAAATTTGCTGAATTCGCGACAGCGAACAATCTTATCGACTTCATTGCAGATACGGCGAACCCAGGAACCCCCCCACGGATATATGCCAGAGGAACCAAGTGACTCGACTACATTCTATGTGACCATGATAGAATACGTCAAGCTGTGATAAAATCGGGCTCCCTTGCCCTACATTATGGGATTTTCTCGGACCACACTATGCAATGGGTCGACTTCGACCAAGACACATTGTTTGGTGACGAGGCCGTCGATCGGGTGCCTCCACCCTCGATGCAATTTAAGATGATGCAAGCTAGGAAGAAGAAGGATTTCCAGGATAAACTTGAGAAATTAAATGACGAACATAAGGTTGAGGAAAAGGTCCTCCGACTTGAGAAGGACTTTGCACGACTAAGAAATGCGGAACTGACAAGCAAGGAAATGCTAGCATTGATCAAACGATACCATGGATTAGACGAATTGATCATGAACAACATGATCAAAGCAGCAAATGAGGTCGGCCGAACAGACTTTGGATAACAGCGATCCGAAGAGCTAGTCCAAGCTGGAATACTAGTCACCTTCTGGAAGACAGTAGCCTTGTGCATGCATCGTGGCAGCGGTTTTACTGATAGGCTGCACCAACTGGCCACTAACCTGTGTATTGAACGACGAGAATACATGACTATCTCACAAAAGAAAGCGCACCAAATGGCACACCGTACACGAGCGGCAAAGTAGGAGATACACAAATGAGACGGAGAAGCGCAAGCTGAGTGGCTACTAGAGGAGTATGCCAAAGCACACGCAGAAGACACCCCCCAGGGGACTGACTGGAAGACGATACTAACCCGAATGATTGCTGCTGCTAGACAGAAAATCACACAAAGGAGACTCACACGAATCTTTAAGCTAGACCACATCCCGCTGGATACCATCCAAATCCCTGTCGGAAATTGGTTTTACGACAGAGTCAACGATGAAATATATGAGTTCGATAGGGGACTATTCCGGGCCCACCCCCGCCTGCGAGGTGGACCTGAATGGACTTTGTCTAAAGCATCTAGCCTGAAAACAATGCCAGACGATGTAAAGGTCACCGAAGTAGACAAGTACAAAGATATGATACAATGCCTCACTATGCAACCTACAGAGGCGCCCAAATGGCAGAATGTGACAAACTCAAAAGAGATTGAAAAATGGCTCGTCAAGAGGAACAGAAGGCACTATCAACAGGTCTGGTAAGAAAAGGCGTACCCAACACAGGAACCCTTGAACGGGATCTTCGGCGAACACGGCACGACCCAGGATGTGGGCAACCTCCTGGAGGGCAATTTAGACATCAACGCCTTGAATGTCCCGGACTACGTAAAATAATGGCTCAAGTGGATTGAACTTACACCGGAGGAACGAGCGCTAAGACCAATCTCATCAAAGATAACACCAGAGGCATTTGCCGAAGCCTTTAAGATCACAGACGAAATGACCTCGTCTCCCCATTCACATCTCCACTACACATCTCCACTACACACTATGGAAGGCAGTTGCGGAGAAGAAAGACTTCTAAAAATTCTACGCAGTTATGATATCTCTCTCTTTTGAATACGGCTTCTCGAACAAGAGGTTGGAACAGACTATCGACTGCATGCTAGAAAAAAATCTGGGAATAAGGAAGATCCACCTTATGCCAATAATTCAACTCCTCGAGGCAGACTTCAACACAGCACTCAAAATACTATTTGCTGGGCGGCTAATGAGAAATGCTGAGATGGCTGGCATCTCGTCCAGCCAATGGGGAGGACACGCAAATAGGTCTGCTATAGCCTGTGCAACAAAGAAACTTATCCGCATGGAAATATGCAAGATATACGAAGATGAATTTGGTATCGTTCTTTTGCGACCTGTAGGGAAATTTTGACCTATGCTCGTACCGATCAGCAAAATCATGGTGGCATGAAGAAAGAAAATGACAAAGTCGGTGTGTGAGTACAGGATCCGCGTAATGACCGCTATGCGCAGAACGATCCGTACTGCGGCCAACACATCGAAATTGATCTATCGGTGGTGCAAGGGAGAAACACGCATTGTCGGGGAAATCCAGGGCAAAGTCGATGTCATGGCACTATGGGCACTCCAATCCGACGGAGCACTGGAAGTCCATAATAAGCTCACGAAGGGAATGACCTTGAAATGTGTAATTGGAACAGAGATAAACCAACTGATCAGCAGACGCGTACATAGATGAAACCGACGTCTATGAATAAGGCCCAAGCTCAGAACAAATAATAAACAGCGATGACGGACCGCCTGAGGACGACTCAGACGACCCGGCAGCGACTGCAATACTACAAACCAAAGTATCGGCGCAACTATACACTGTGCAACTGTATGAAGGGAGGGAGAATACGATGAATAGTGCAAGTGCAATGACCCCGATGCTTTCATTAGTCCGATGTGAGGTTTATACTGATTTAGTCAAATGCTTTCGGAGGTTTTGAATCTTTTTGTTTTGCATATGGATATGGAAGAAATTGATGGTGAGTCCGGAAGTCGAAGGGAGTTGCGATGGATAGACGGCGTCGACGAGCTTTCATACTTCCAACACGGCCGAGAATGACAATAACAATAAAAATATGAGAATTAATTCAATGAACTTGCTCAGCAGATACGTGTGACTTCTTCTTACTTTAAACATGGACCCATAAAAGCTGAGAGTTGTTGCAGGTTGTTGCCATTATCATCGACCTCTCACTTTTTAATGAGACAGACAACGAGGAACTTCTGGGTTTCACAAGAGGCTCCACCGGGAATTAGTTGGAATAATGAAGTTTGCATAGGAACAGGTAGAGTTTTAGTTTGTTTCGACAAGGTTTCGAGTTGACATTGAGTACCATAGCCCTAATTGTTTTCGTCCCTCCGACCGTCCGACGTCCGACGTCCGGCGTCCGGCGTCGCAGTTGGTTTTGGAAAAATGCACGAGTGCGGCGAGGCGAGGCCGACACCACCGGCACCGGGGCTGTTTACCCCAACCCTGCCTCTTCACCGGCCCGGCGCTGCTCGCACGACTGCGGCGCTTGAGATGATGATGGCGACGCGGCTCTGCCGATGCCGATGATCGGCGGTGCGGTGTTGAGTGTCGAAGTCAGGTCAAAGTGCTACCACTTCTCAATCCCATCGCACTCCTAGCAGCTAGCTCCTAGCGCTGGCAGTCCCGGCGACAGCATCCAAAGGGTTGGTCAAATATGCTCCGACGTGCGATTCTCTCCCGACCTGCTGCCCGGTCCTTCGCCTCCTGCGCACCATCCATTGCAGCGAAGCATGGTCGCAGTCGATTCGGTGGAGCACTTTTGCAAAGGCAAAGTCCTCTGTTGCATACGCCACGTGCATCACTGTCGTGCATAAATACTCGCGGCAACTTATATCAAGGTGCCCATTTGACTCAAAGTCGTTGCTTTTTCGGCTTTGGGGGTAGCGACAACGACGACAGTGGCGATGGAAAAGGCAACAAGGACAAGGATAAGAAATCTGACACAGGCAAAGCCGAGACAAAAGATGAAGGGGAGGAAAGAGATAATAACGAACCAAAACAGAACGGCAAAGATGAGAGTGATGCGGCGAAATCTGATGATTCAGAGCCATCTTCTTCGCTAAACAATTCATCGAAGCACAAGAAGGCTTCGCGTACGTTATCCGCGTCTGTGGGCTCTTCGTCTGGCAACGTCTTGCTTCCTGCATCAAGACTTGGTTTCGGAGATCAAGCTCCCCGCTACCCTCATTTGATGGCATTGCCTGTTACTAGAGGTCCAGTATTTCCTGGTGTTCTGACTCCTATCACGATCACAGATGAGGTAAGATGTACTGTTGATCTCTGTTCTTTCTAGCATTGACACGGAGGATTCTTAAGGATGTTCCTCTCTGAAACGCTTCAATGCAAAAGAAAACTATCCAGGCGGTGGAGAAACTTCTATCTGGGGGGTCTGGGGGTTACCTAGGCCTTTTCCTACGCAAAGATAATCCAGATCTTTCCAAAGGATTAGAAAAGCCAGAGATTATCACTGATGGGTCAGCCTTGCACTCGGTCGGGACATTTGCGCAGATTCAAAGAATGGCGAAGACAGGTGAAGAAGATGAACATGATGATGAACATTCTCATCCACTCACCAGCAAGGACAGTGGACACGATATGAGTGGATCGGACACTGAACAAGAGGACACGCACAGCGCAACTCCCTCGGCTTCTCTTCTGTTAATGCCGCATCGACGCATCAATCTAGTTTCTGTGGATGACATTGGGCCTCCAATAGACGTCACGGTCTCGCACTGGGAGAGACTCAAATATACTCGTGGGGAGGATACGTCTCGGGACGATACCATTAGAGCACTGTGCCAGGAAGTCCTAGGGACAATCCGCGAGGTTGCTCAGATGAATGCGCTCTTCAAAGAGCAAGTTGTGAATCTGGTACCATCGTCGCATTTGTTTGATATGAATGACCCCTATCGCCTGGCCGATTTCGCGGCCTCCTTGAGCAGCGGCGGGGACGCTGATGACCTGCAAGGTGTTTTAGAGGAGAAAGACCCGGAGCATCGACTTCACAAGGCACTTGTCTTGCTCTCGAAGGAGAGGGAGGTGAGTAAGCTGCAGAAAGAAATCAGCGCGAAGGTCGAGGAGAAGATGAGTGAAGCGCAGAGGAAGTACTTTTTGACAGAGCAGCTCAAGTCAATAAAGAAGGAGCTGGGCATGGAAAAGGATGATAAGGACACCTTGATCGAAAAGTATCGCAAGAAGCTTTCGGAGTACCCCTCCATTCCAGACGAAATCAACGAAACAATTGAGTCAGAACTGGACAAGCTTTCTACGCTTGAGAAGAACTCATCAGGTAAGTTGTCTCATTTGATTGGGACCAGACTGAAAAAAACTTTCGTTCTCACATCTGTCTACTGGCAATGCTGTTCACATCGGCGCCTTCAGAGTTCAACGTGACCAGAAGCTACTTGGATTGGTTGACCGGTATCCCATGGGGCGTCACCACTGAGGAATGCTTTGACATATCAGATGCACGAAAAGTCCTAGATCGCGACCATTATGGAATGGACGAAGTGAAAGAGACGATTTTGCAGTTCATCGCGGTAGGGAAGCTTAAGGGCACCGTCCAGGGCAAAATATTGTGCTTGGCAGGTAGGTCCTTGTTGTGACTCTCGTATGTTTTTACCACTGCCTTATGGTCTAACTCTGGGCTGTTCGTTTGTTGCAAAATTAGGGCCGCCTGGCACCGGAAAGACTTCTATTGCCGAAAGTGTTGCCGCTGCCTTGGGGCGGAAGTTTTTCCGCTTCAGCGTCGGCGGCTTGTCTGATGTCAGTGAAATCAAGGGCCACAGGCGAACTTAGTGAGTTTGTTTCTCGAAACGAGATGACGATTCCCTGCCGTCCTGCAACTTCTTATGAATATCACCCGCCGTGCAGCGTGGGTGCCATGCCAGGAAAGATTATTCAGTGCCTCAAAAGCACCGAATCTACGAATCCACTCGTACTGATTGACGAAATAGGTAAGCTGGGTTTGTGGTAGACCAATGGGAAGACTCCACTGACAAGAGTTCTATCTTTCCCTAATGTATCGTACTAACTTTTGCCTAAAATTTGACCCGGTGAAAAGACAAACTTGGAAACGACTTCCGGGGTGACCCAGCCAGTGCCTTGCTTGAAGTCCTGGATCCCAGTCAAAACTCAACATTCCGCGATCACTTCATAGATGCTCCTGTTGACATATCGAAAGTTCTTTTCATGTGTACTGGTAAGCTTTGTTTTGTGACCAGACCTCTTACTCGGTCGGTCTTTTCTCTAAAGTTCCGTCTCTTGCTTGTAGCCAATGAAATTGATCGCATTCCGGTGCCATTGTTGGATCGGATGGAGGTGATCCGTCTTTCTGGGTATGACGTGCCCGAGAAGTTGGAAATCGCCTCGAAGTACCTTGTACCTAAATCTATGGTGAGCAGCGGCCTGATGGTGAGGAAATCTATTGGCGAGGACAACGATACCAAACAGGACGTGGCAGACAAAGATGGTTCGAAGACGGAGAATCCAGATTCTGAGAAATCACAAGACGTTGAACCTGTCTATGAGCTTGCAGAGAAGGTTCCAGAATCTCTCTCTATTGAAAATAGTGCTTTAGAGAGCCTTGTACGCTGGTATTGCCGCGAGGCTGGCGTACGCAACTTGGCCAAGAAGATAGACAAAATTACACGGCTCCTCAGCTTGCAGGTGGTGGCAGAAGAAGAAGGCGCACAATTGACAGACAAGAGTTCGAGAAAATCTGATACATGGTGTATCACCGCTGACAACTTGGACGAATATGTTGGCAAACCAATCTTCACATCAGACCGTTTGTATGAGAGAGACCCGCTGCCTCACGGCATCGTTATGGGACTTGCTTGGACGAGCATGGGCGGATGCGCGTTGTACGTTGAAACACAAGGCATCAAACGCGGACTCGATCCAGATGGAAAACCTCGAGGTGGCGGAACCTTGAAAGTCACAGGCCAACTTGGCGATGTGATGAAAGAGAGCACTCAGGTAAGATCACTGACATTCGAGTGAAGATTGGTAACGTGGTGCATTTTTCTCACTGCGCTCATCCATCTATATTAAGATCGCTTATACTGTAGCTAGAGCCCGCCTTGCAGATATTGGACCGGATAACTCTTTCTTTGATGTGACCGATATTCACATGCACGTGCCCGAAGGAGCGACTCCCAAGGTGAGACCACGGAGAAATCACACGAAGAAGGCCTTCTAATGCAACCCCAACTCAACATCCCTACAACTCCTCTGTGACCAATTTTATGGCTCGTTTGTTGATCAGGATGGACCTTCTGCTGGAATCACAATGGTCACGGCGATGCTGTCGCTGGCTCTTGATAGGCCCATCAAGAGCGATCTGGCTATGACCGGCGAAGTCAGGTAGGTGAAAACATCATCTCTCAGGTGTCTGGAGTGTAGTCCCGTCTGCTTCGCTGCACAAAAACATATCTCACTGTACGTCCATTCCTGCTCACAGCCTGACGGGTAAAGTTCTTGCTGTGGGAGGCATCAAGGAGAAAGTCATGGCAGCTCGTAGAGCAGGCATCAAGACCATAGTGATACCCGAGGATTGTAGACGCGACTTCGATGAGCTTCCCGATTATTTGAAGGATGGGCTCACCATCAACTATGCAACTGAGTACTCACATGTATTCGATGTTGCGTTTGGGTGAAACTAGTATGATTGTCATTGAATAGAAAGACTCATCTACTTTTAAGATATAGCGCTCAGCATTATGCATAGCAGGGAGGTCTGAGGGTAAAGTGCAGGAGGGTCAAGTGGATGTATTTAGTTCAAGTGTGGGTGGATGTATTTTGTAGTCGTATGGTCGTACCGACAGGAGAAAGCATCCACGTACTTTACGAATGACACACTGTCATTGAATAGAAAGACTCATCTACCTTTAAATTAAACCGCTCAGCAGATGCATAGTAGGGAAGATTCACTGAGGGTCAAGTGGAATTAATGTGGATCCATGGATAGAAAGGCTCGTCTACTTTAAGATAACCGCTCAGCGCTAGCAGCAGGAAGGTCGCGGAGGGTCAAGTGCACTTTTCACTTTCAGACCCTTAAGTATTAACACGAGTGCGAGCGATGGAAGTAGTGCGCACCCACTACCACGGACAATGTGCGGTAGCTTGGCTTGCCAGCGCACAGAACAAGTGAGTGGTCCACGCACGAATGAAAAACATTTTCAGTCGCGCTCTCTTCGGTGCCCCATAACCAATGGAAAATAAACGAAGAGGGAAGGAACGAAACTGAATAAGCGGTGTGCGCTGGTACAAAATTGCCGTAGAGCGGAACTCGTGGAACAAAATCGTGTTTATGGGCAGATTTAGATGTTTTTTAGCTAAAATGTACATAAATCTTTTTACCTAAAAGACTCGTCTTTGTCAACATTTTTTCGCCTCCCGCCATATTTTACTCATTCACTACGTAGGAAATTATACAATACTCTGTAAAATTGACGTAAACCGAAACCTTTAGATATCAGCCGTCATCTCCGCCGACGACGGTCAACAACACCCTGAAGTGATGGCCGCGAGATCATGTCGACGACGCGCACGACACGGAGGACATCAACGGCTCCCTCCTTCCCCTCGCTCACGCCATGAGA
>JALLPA010001332.1:0-11160 GCA_036939895.1 Thalassiosira exigua | reverse complement strand
AGTGTAAAATAGTGCTTGAATATGTGTTTTTTGATGAAGCCGCAGCTAACCGATACAAATTCATTTACTCAAAAAGCCTGTTGAAATCAGGAAGGTATTTCTGTTAGACCTCCACGGATACATATGACGAGGCAACTACCTTAAGTACCTACCTTACCTTTGAAGTTACTGAAAAATCAGATTCTGTCTATTTTTTTAAAGACTAACTGAAGTAGATATTTTTTTAAAACAACGCGGGATGAGTGTTAAAATCCAAATAAAGCCACGAATGTGAAACGCGCGGCCGGGAGTACTTACGAAGATACCTAACAAAAGTTCCCGGCAAATAACAAAGTTCCCAAATGCAAAAGGGAAGCTGTTCGCTGTATTGTATGAGTTCCCACGCATGAAGCAACATGCCGAATACCTCTAAGACGGATCTTTACCAGCGTGTGTCGTTTCGATCTATGTACCGTTCTCATTGAGGCTGAGTGCGTCAGAATTTCAAGATCAAAGAGCGAAAAAACCGAGCTCTGTTAGGGATAACTCTAGATATCCAACCTACAATTTCCAAATATCAACTGTTGATTTTGAAACTGTAGTGTGCATCTACAATCTAGCTGGCCCCACAGGGAGAGGTCCAGCCTGCAGGGAGGAGCACCGCCCTCAAGGGCGTTGCACCCTACTCTCAGAGCTTTTAGTTGCGGGGACGGCTGGGAGACCCGCAAAAAAATCCGTTTATCAACGTCTATTTCTCATGTGCGCCCAACAACAACGGAATTGGCTTTGGCTGATGGTCGGAAAAAATGAAGAACCTTTTCTGTACTGAAAACCTAACGTCGATCAATACTAGGTCCAGGAACATGAGTGATTACTGGCAATGGGGAGTACACATATGCTAAAGAGGGTTTTGGCCAAGGATAGTTGTTTACAGGGAGCCGGAAGGCACCAAAGACAAAGACTTGAGGTAGAAAGCATTAATTCTTAGAGAGCTTGACTGCTGTTGATATTGAAAGTCTCAATTACACAAGTTAAAAGGCTTTACACCAGCAAGCATCGCCGTCAGTCGGCAATATCAATATAATAAACCCTGATTACACACCAATTTTGTGTGCGCGGTCGCTTAAGCAGAGCCAATGATGGAGTTCAAAGTGGGAGAAGGCAACATGGCATGCTTTGTCTTGTCGTAGTCAAACAGATAGTATCCTCCGAGATCGACAGGCTCTCCCTGGCTGGCTTTGAACTCCTCGACAATTTTGCTCCTGTTGCTGGAGAGTTCCTCAAAGATCGGCTGAAACGCGGGATCTTCCGCAGCAAGATACTCTGCCCAGTACAGAGCAACGTAAAAGTTGGTCGCCCGGTTGTCAATTTCCTTCACACGACGTGACGGACTCTTTCTGTTGTCCAGGATGCGTCCAACGGCCATGTTCAATGTCGTTGCAAGGAGGGTGGCCTTCTCGTTGTTGGTGATGTTGCCCAAGTGCTCAAACGCAACAGCAGTGGCAAGATATTCCCCGAGAGAGTCCTTGGGTGGTGAGAAAGGCAAGTCAGTTGGTCAGCGAAGCCTGAACAAAACGAGAAGATCAATCCATTTGAGGATACTTACCCAACGCAGGTGTCCCTCTTGGACGAATTGCTGAACATGCTTTGGGGCCGACCCACCCGCACCAGTCTCGTACAAGCCACCGCCTTTCAGCAGAGGGACGATGGTGAGCATCTTGGCTGACGTTCCCAACTCGAGGATTGGGAACAAGTCAGTAAGGTAGTCACGCAGGACGTTGCCCGTGACCGAAATCGTATCCTTGCCAGCGGTGCACCTCTTCATCGAGCGGCGGATTGCGTCCACTGGCTTCATGATGGCAATGTCAACGCCGTCAAGGTCGTGTTCCTTTAGGTAGACTGGTAGAAATCCAGGTTAGACTGAACCAATCTAAGTGTGTAGTTACGTGCAAACAACGCACTCACGGTTAACTTTCTCTATCAAGCTCGCGTCGTGCGCGCGGCGCTTGTCGAGCCAGAAGATAGCCCTAGCTCCGGTAGCCTTCGCGCGCTCCACAGCGAGCCTCACCCAGTCCTTGATCGGTTCGTCCTTTGTCTGGCTCATGCGCCATATGTCGCCCTCCTTTACGCTGTGTTCGAAGTACACCTCGCCGGAGTTCTTGTCACGGACGAGGACAACTCCCTGAGCAGGAATCTCAAACGTCTTGTCGTGAGAGCTGCATTTATCATAGAGGTCGAGTGAGAAATAAGGAGGGGAATCATAGAAAGAGTGCAAGAGACCCGGCAATCGACTCACCCATACTCCTCAGCCTTTTGCGCCATGAGCCCAACGTTTGAGACGTTGCCCATTGTACTAAGCAACAGAGGGACAAGTGAGTTTTCAGCTGCATTCTGTCGGAGCGACGAGCTAAGGTACAATGCAACCGTCTCTTTTGACTCACGCGACATCGAACTGTCCATGCGTCTTGCAGTACGAAATCACCTCCTGGTACATCGTGGCGTAGCACCTATCGGGGATCAAGCACTTCGTATCTTCTAATTCGCCATCCTTGTTCCACATCTGGCCCGAGTCACGGATGAGGACCGGCATGGATGCGTCGATAATGATGTCCGAAGGAACGTGCTGCGATAATATGGAGAGTCATGTGAGAATGACTTCTTCTGCATTCAAGAAGTGTCTCAAAGGACGGGGGCTACGCACCAAGTTCGTGATTCCCTTATCGCTGTTCACCATGGCGAGCCTGTTGAAAGGTAAAAGTGTGAGGCAAAAGAACGCTTTGACTCGCAGGCAAATATTCACTTGCAATGTGATCACTCACCAGGGACGGTCTTCGTAACAGGCCTCGATGTCATTCTTGATCTCTTCCGCTTTATCATCGGGGAGCTTGCTTGGCGCGTCGTAGACGGCTCCAAGGCCGTTGTTGGGGTTCGCTCCGATCTCGTTCAGCAGCTCTCCGTGTTTTTCGAAGACGTCCTTGAAGAAGACCTTAACACCTACACAATCGAGGTAGTCATAAGCCGGCTTGAGCAGTGTAAAGCGAACTGGGTGGCAAAGGAAATCGCTGACTACTTACAATGGCCGAAGAGAATCGGGTCGGACACCTTCATCATGGTCGCCTTGAGATGCTAAGAACGAGTAGACATTAGATTCAACGACAGACATATTTAGATGTGTGACGCTCAAAGCAAGCAAAGCGCACTCACCAAACTCAGGAGGATGTCGTTCTCCTTGGCGTCGGCGATCTCCCGGTCGTAGAACGCGCAGAGTTCCTCCACGCTCATCGTAGACGCGTCGATCACCTCTCCCGCTTGCAGCTGTGGTTATTGCCGTTGACTTAGATGCAGAGCCAATGGAAGAAAGCAAACTGCACCGCAAACGTCCCATCTCACCTGAGTGCTCTCCTTCAGCACGGTCACGGTCCCGTCCGGGGCCACGTCCGTCGCGTCCTCCATCGTCGCGCTCTGCTCGCTCGAGAAGAAGTCGCCCTTGTCCATGTGCGCGACGTGGGTCCGGCTCGCCTTGGACCAGATGCCCATCTTGTGCGGGTTCTTCTGCACGTACGCCTTCACGGGGGCCGCGACGCGTCGGTCGGAGTTCCCCTCGTGGAGGATGGGGTTGACGGCCGAGCCGAGGACGGCGGCGTAGCGGGCTTGGATCGCGCGCTCCTCGTCTTCCTTCGGCTCGTGGGGGTAAAGAGGTACATGGTAGCCCTTTCCACGTAGCTGGGCGATGCAAGCATCGAGCTGGGGGATCGATGCGGAGATGTTCGGGAGCTTGACGACGATCGCCTCGGGCTTTTGAAGATAAAACAGGAGGAGGACACTTGAAGTGAGAAACCATGTTGTAGGCTCAGCTCAATGTCGCAAAGTGGAACTCGCAGTCTTACAAAGGCGCCCCAAGTAGGCGAGGTTGTCCGGGACGCGTTGGTCGGGCTGCACACCAACGGCAGTGAGGAGTGTATTCGTTGCAGGCCACAGAAAACCATGAGACAAGTATCCTCTATGCGCACCTTCAATTTCTCGGGAAACGCCGCCAGGACCCGGCCCGCCACCGAGATGTCGCAGGGGACGACGTCCACCGCGGCCATGGATCCAAACTAGAGCCAAGGCCAAGGACATCAAGACATGTGTAAGAGAGAGTCAATAAAATGACGAATCCATTCTTCGACAGGACCAACATTCAGATGCCTACCTTGGACAGGATGGGGAGTAAGCTGAAGGTCGCCAGGGCTGGGGCTTCATCCCTAATAAGCGGGCGCAAGGTAGCATGAGAGTGGCGATTAGTGAGAGGCACGCAATCCAGATCGCTATAGCAACGCGATCTCTCATCCAACTCCGACGCAATATCTCATCTCAAACTCACGTCTCGGTGTAAATCAATTGCCCCCCCCCCGCCCCCGGGACGGACGCGTGGGGGTGCATCGACGTGGGCGGCTCCGGGACGGAGACGTCGCTCATCCCGCGGGCGATGGTCCTCCAAGCCGTCCCTCCCCGAAGCCGTCGCCGCGGCGGAGGCCGGCGAGGGACGCATAGCCCCGCTCCCCTCCCCCGGAGGAGGAGGGGGGGAAGGCCGACGCCGCGAGGGGCGACGCGGAGCGGAGCGAAATGCGGAGGGGGGGGGTGCGGGCGCGGAGCGAGGGGGGGAAGGCCGCGCCGGATGCGCCGAAGGGGGAGGAGGAGCGGGCCCGCGCGAGGGGGAGGACGCGGGAGAGGTACGATACGACGACATGGTGAAAGTTGGGGGTGTGGTCCGTTGCAACTGGTTGGTAATGCCTCGCCGCCGCCGTCGCAGCCGCAACCGATCCGAGCTCTGGGGGTGGGCCCGTCTGGTCAACAATGACAAAGGCAGCGCAGACAGAGGAGTGAAGGGACGAGAAGAAGCAAACAAAAAAGCGAGCCCCGCCTGCTGTCGGCAGGTTGGCGAAAAGATATCCTTTGCTGCACGATGGAAAGCTCGAAGTCAATTGCAAATCGATCGCCAAGATATCTTCCGGATGTGATGGAAACAGCTGGAAAGACAACGGCCAGGTGCACCGTCTGTCCTTCGTCGGTTTTGGCGGGAGTTGGCGGGAGCGCGGCTGTGACAATGATGGCGGCTCGTGAACGACAAGCCGCCCACCCCAGGGGACGAGCTGCCTTCTTCGCTCCTGGAATCCGAAGGGGACTCTTCGGATGCACGTTCGCCGGGGCCGGAGCCCGGTGGTTTGGCGGCTAGTTTTGACTTGCGATGCAGGTCCTTGGCGAGCTTGACCAGCTCCTCCTTGGACAGCGTGGAGATCTGGCTGAGGTCGTTGGGGAAGTCCTCTCCATCCTCGACATCAATCACCTCAGGCTCCTTCTCCTCGCTCTTTCCCTGCTTCGCCTGCCTTGCCTTTCCACCAACCTGGAATACTGGGGCCCCATGGGAGCCTTCGTATGTTTTGCTCGGCTTGCCAGATAACGTCTTGACGGAGTGCTCGCCGTCAAGATCGTAGAGGTACTCTGGCGCCGTGTGCGCTTGCTTGCCCTTCCGAGGGCTGTCCTCCATAAACGCCCCGTAATAGTCCTTGATCCAGGCCATTTCCTCCATCTCCTTGTCCTTCTTGAGCTCATCGTCCCTAGGCGTGGTGAGCGTGCATGTCTTGGAGTCCCAGGTGCACTGCGTGGCATCGTGGAGGAGACCATGATCGCACGCCGTCTGCACCAGCCGCGCGATAAACGAGCTGGGCAGGCCCTGGTCCTTCAAGTAGTTGAGAAGGAAGGCCGCCATGTTCTTGTTCATGTTCTCCACCATGCCCTTGGCCGCCGGGATGTTGGGCACCACCGCCTCCACCGCCCCCAGCGCCGTCTCTTGGTGCACCTCGGCAAAGAGGGTGTGGCCGTCGGGCATCTTCACGTAGAAGTAGAAGATGTCCCTGCACGAGAGGGTGCAGACCACCTCGTCCGGCTTGGTCATGGAGTAGGCCGTGACCGCCGTGTCGATGTCCAACAGGCCCTGCAGCTCCGCGGGCTTCATGCTCATCTGGAAGTTGATGTGCTTCCTGGTGAAGCTCATGACGTTCTCGATGGCCCAGGAGCGCGTCTGCTCGTCCTCCTTCGAGTTCTTGACCGTCACGATCACGTCCGTCGGCCTCGTCTGCCTCCCCCACATCCGCTCCACGTACTTCTTGTCCTTGGTGATGCACATCAAGGCCTGGATGAACCTGAGGTGCTTCCCGTCGCACTCCACGTGTAGCGCCTTCCTTGCCTTTGCCATCTTCCCCTTCGCCTTCGAGAGCTTCGACGTGTCCATCCCTGGGATCTTGGGCACCATGAACTTCATCCCCAGCTGGGGGATCTCCTCTCCCCTCCACTCGAAGTCGATGTCTTCGCTCTCCCCTGCCTCCCTCGCCCACTGGAGCATATTCCTCAACTCGGCCAGGAGTGTGCTCTGGTGCCCCCCGCTGTACAGCTTGAACAGCACCAAAACCGCCCGCACGTCCGCCGACGCGATCTCCCGGATCTCCAGCCTGTTGCCTCCGTCCTTCTTCCACTCCATCTTCACCAAGTCCAGGATCTCCTGCGGGTCCTTGTCGCACGAGACCGCCATGGTGAAGTAGACCTCGGGGTCCTCCCACTCATGATCCTCCAGCTCGCGTCCCTCGCTCCCCCAGGGCCGCTTCGGCTCGAACCTGGCATTCTTGGCGATGCGCACGTTCTTGCCCAGGTCGGTGTGGTTCAGGGGCAGGTCGCTCGGCTCCGTGAGGTACGGACTGTCGGCGCCCTCCTTGATCGGCACCAGGGTGAAGTGGGGGCACACCTTCTTGCACTCCTGCATGAGCTTGCGCATGACCATCGAGAACTCGGTGTGCTTGTCCTCCTCCTTGAGCTTGCGCGAGCCCACCACGAAGATACGCTTGTGGACGTGCTCGTGGGACGGGGCCGTGGCCACCTTCGCCTTCCTCCCCGGGGTGCTGCCGGCGGTGGAGTATTTCCCGCTGCGCAGATTGGAGCGCGTGGCCTCCGGGTCCGTGGTGTACCCGTCGTCCTCGTTGCCATTCCCCCCATTCCCCCCGTTCCCCCCGTCACCCCCGTTTACCTTCGCCTCCTTATCCTTTTTGTCCTTGGACCTCTTCTCCTCCTTCTCCCCCTTCTCCTTCCGCGCGGACTTGCGCTCCTTGCGCTTCCCCTTCTTTTTGTCGCGCTTCTTCTTCTTCTTCTGGGGCAAGCGCTCCTCGTCCCTCTCCGTATCCGCCTCTGTCTCCCCCCCATCGCCTCATCCTCCCCCTCGGTGCCCTCGTTGCCGCCGCTCCCGGTCTGCGCCTGGTTCAGGAAGTCGTTGATGTCGGGGTTGGGGACTTCCCGCGCTGCCTTCGCGGCCGCCTCTTTCGCCGCCCTCTCCTTCTCCTCCGCCTCCTTCGCCGCCTTCGCCGCCTCGTCGGCCTTGCGCTTCTCCTCCTCCTCCTCCCGGCGGCGCTGTTCGGCGCGCGCCTTCTTGTCAGCCTCCCTCTTCAGGGCCTCCTCCTTCTCCTTCTCCGCCTTTTCCTCCGCCTCCTCCAAGCGCAGCTTCGCCGCCTTCTCTTCCTCCTCCTTCCTCAGCTGCTCCACGCGCTTGGAATGGCGCGAGCCTGGGGTGGGAGTGTTGCCTTTGCCGTTAGCCATGATGCCGTCGCCGTCGTCGATGCTGCCGGTGTCGCCTTGCCGTCCGTCCCCTTTGTGGACGAGGGGAGAGTTGGTGGTGTTGTGCTAAAATTTTGTTGTTCCTGAAAAGAGATTTTTCGCTCTCTCCGTACTTAACCGCTCGTAGGTTGTTATGGGTAATTCCGAAATTGGTGGTTTTGGGTGTTTTGTAGATTTGCGTGGTGCTAAAAAATTGGGGGGTGCCAGGGCCGCGTTGATCGCCGAGGGCCGCGGCCTGTCGCGGCCAAACGCCGCGCCCGGGGGTCGATGCCCCATGATCGTTCGTCGTCCGGCGACCGACGGGGGCCGGGGGATGATAATTTTTCTCAACCCTGCGCAGCCCGGTGCCCCTCGACGAAGGGCAGCGGCGCGCCTTAAAAACGAGACCCTCTCGGTCCGCCCCGATTCGCGACGCGACCGGAGCGAGCGAATCGGCCGGTCGGAGCAGGAAGGTGTGTTTTTATTTGCATGCCGTTCGGGCGAAGAGGCGTCGGAGGCTGTTAGACGCCATACAATACCTCCGCACGGACCTTGACGTGGAGAGGGACCACGGCGAGCTCCCTCGCGGTGTGAAGCGCCTCGCCTTCTTCGACCGGCGGAACCCGTCCCTCCCGTTGCCTGTCGTGCGGGACCTCGTCCCGGGTGGCAAGGGCGGCGGCGGCGTCGGCGGAGGAGGAGGAGTCGGAGGAGGGGGAGGAGCCGGTGGAGGGGATGCCCTCGACCCTCGCCTCTTGCACCGCGACGACGACGATGGTTGCGGAGCAGGGACCGATGAGGACGAGGAGGATCGCATCCGCGTCGGCGCGGGGAGTTGCTTCGGCCTCGCCGCGGCTCCGAACGTCGCGCTTCCCCGCCGCCTCGTCCTCGTCCGGCGACGGCGACGACGAAGGGAACGATGGTGGCGATGGAAGCGACGGGGATGACGGAAGCGCCGGCGGAGACGGCGCCCCGGCCATGCGCGCGCGCCTCAAGGCGGCGAGGGACGCGCGCGCCTCCTCCTCCTCGTCTCCCGACAACAACAACCTCGGAGGACTCGGAGGGGAACGCCGGCAGCGGAGGGGCGGGCGCGGCGGTCGTCGCGGGGGAGCGCGGGGACGGACAAGGGCGGAGACACGGGGATTCGTCCCCCCTTTCCGCCTCCTCCCGCAACCACCGCGCGGTGCGCGCCGCCCGATCCTTCGGCCGTCGATGGGGCAGAGGGCGGCGGGACGGGACGGGCGGGGGGGGATGCCTCCGAGGCCGCGGCGCGGACGAACCCCCGAGGAATCGGACGGGCGGCGCGGCTCGCTGCGATCCCTTCGCGTCCTTCCCGGACCCCTCGCTCGGGGAGGTCGACCTCCCTCGGCGGCGGGGTCGTCCGAGCCCCTCGGCGTCGCCGCGGCGTCCCTCCTCCCTCGGCGGCTTCGCCTTTCCGAATCGTCGTCCGAAAGCACGGGAAGGAGGGGGGGCCGAGCGTAGGATTTCGGACGAGCGCCTCGACGCGTCGGACTGCGACCGGGGGGGGCGGGTCGCCGTTCGGCGCGTCCCCCCTTCGCGTCCGAGGTCGCCCCTTCGTCTTCGGCCTCGGCCCCGGAGAGGAGGCGCGCGGTGGGATCGTCTTGCTCTGCTCCTCCCGCCCCGCCCGCAGCCCTTCCCCTCTCAGCGCGGGAAGCCGCGGTGCGCGTCGATCTTGCCCGGGGCGGTGGCCGCGGGGACCGACGGCGGGTCGGCGGCGCCGTACGTCTTTCGCCCCAGCGACGATCCCGAGGTCGGGGGGACGGCCGACGTCGGTCGCGGTACGGTGCGTCCGAGGCGGACGGCGCCGGGGCCGGGAACGACGGGAGGAGGAAGCCCTTACGCCGCGGAGCCGCGGGGGGGAATCCGCCGCCTCTTCGTCGCGCACCCGCCGCCCGTCGCGCGCCGGTCGTCCGAACGACGCTCCGGGAAACGCCGACGGCGCTATACTGGCCAGGCTGGCCCCTCGGGTCCCGCCGGGGGCGTGCGCTGCTGCGACCTCGGCGGCCTTCGGATCCCCGGCGGTGCGATCCGACCGGGCGCCTCGGCGAACGCGCCCGTCGTCTCGGCGAGGTGCGACCTCGACGGACGGGACGTGGCTTCGGGGGCGCGCTGTGCGACGTCGCAGTCTCGAGAGAGGAGGAGGACTCGTCTCGGGACGACTTGGGGGATGGGGCAGACGGCGATGGCAATGGCAACGGCGCAGGCAGCGATGGGGATGGCCAGGACGACGGCGAGTCCCCCGCCAAGACGACCCTCCCAACGCTTCGCCGCTGCCCGTCCAGACGGCCTCCACCTCTGCGCTCCTTCGGAGAAAGTGGGAGTCTGCCCCGTCGACACGAGCAAGGTCGCGATGCGCGCGTTGCCCCCTCCTCCCGCAGCAAGGCTGCACCGTCCGACGCGGGGGGACGGGCAGCAATGACGACGCACCCGTCGTCGGCGCTGGATCCTCCTACGCCCTCGTCGCATCGGACGATCCGAAGTCCGGCCGGGCGTCGCTGGACGTGTACGACGCGACGCACGAGCTTGTTGGATTCCACGCCCTCCTCTCCCCTGGCCACCGTGCCCTCCGCGCTGTCGGGACGCGGTCCGCCCCAGCGATCTCCGACGGCGCCATAGTCCGAGGGGGACGGTCCGTCGCGGTCGTCCTGACAAGCGGCGGGTCCATCGTCACCCCGACGGAGCGCAGCACCCCGGAAAGGGTGGATCTGCTAGTTCGGAAGGGACTTTACTCCGCTGCCATCGCAGTGGCATTTGCCGATCCAATGCGTCATCGTCCCGAGGACGTCGTGGCGCTGTACTGTCGGCACGCGGAACGCCTTTACCGCCGCGGCGATCGTGCGGGCGCGATGGACCAGCACTTGTTCGCGATCGGAATCCCTCGAGCCGTCCCACGTAGTCTTCCGCTACCTCGACGCCCCCAAGCTTCCCCACGCAGTGCGGTACCTCGAGGCCTCACGCGCCGCCGGGCTCGCGGGATCGGTCCACGACGAGCTATCCATTGCGCACGTGCCGTCCGAAGCTCGGGGACGTCGAGAGGCCGCGAACCGGATTGCCGTCGCCCCGTCTGCGTCGTCCTCGGCTGCGGTGCCACGCAATCCCGACGGATCGGAGCCTCAGACCCTCTCCTTTCCGTCTCGGAGGGGAGACCTCCTCGCGCGATCTGACGACCCGTCCGAGGTTCCGGCCGCGATCTGCGCGCTCGCGCCGTCCGTGGCCGCGGAGGCGTCGGCAGTGCACGGCGCGAGGATCGCGCGGTCGTCGCCACACGGGAGACGGCGGGGGTCGTTGCGGCGCTGTGCGACGGGACCTTTTCGCCGACCGACGCGGCCGACGTTGCGGCAGGGGGGGTCGACGACGGCCGCGGAGGCGTCTGCGGCGGGCGCCTGCGACAAATACCCCGCGAGCCTCTTCGCGAACGCCTTTCTAGAGAACCCACGCCTGCTCCGCCTCGTGTTGGCGCACTGTAGGTCTAGAAGTAAGTCTGGAAGTATCGAAAGTCTAGAACTCAATCTAGAACTAGAACTGAATCTGAACAAGAGCGCTGTA
>JALLPA010001331.1:0-11178 GCA_036939895.1 Thalassiosira exigua | reverse complement strand
ATCTCTAGATTAACCTCTAGAATAGACCCTAAGTATCTGTACTTACGCTGTGTACAGGGCGTTCTAACAACCCCCACCCACTCCTATCGATCGATTCTGACTGTGGGGGGGGGGGCAAAAAGAAAGGGCCGATTAGTATTCCGAGGCGAGGAGAGGAAAAAGTGAATGACACAGGTTTTGGCTCACCATTTTCATGTCCTGGAATGGGAGCGCCGCCAGCGGCAAACTGGGGCGTATGAACGCCGGCCGCCGTCCCCGACACCGTCAAGAACCTCAGGGAGGCGATGTATGTTGTGGACGGCGGGGGTGGCAGCTATTTCTGGCTGCCGTGTGGTGGCAAAGGAGGTCGTGGTCAATAATTATGACGACGCTGTCGTCTGGTTTCACCTGTTCGGCATACTTACCTCCTTGGGATCTACACTAATTAAAAAAGCTTCCTCTCGACCTGCTCCAGAGTAAATGGAAGGTCGGGACAAAGCCGTTTCGTCTGTAAACCAGTATGGACAAAGCAACCTTGTCCCGACGGTGACGTCAGCGGACATGATTTCCTCGGCAAAATTGGTTGATCCCCCCCCCCCGGGAGAGGGCTTCCTGCAAACGACCGTCTGCCGTCGTCCGCCATCATTTTTCGACCCCCCCCCCCTCCTTGCTTCCCCCAGAATATTTCTTGTCGGCTGTCACTTCCCGCCAGAATATTTTTTGTTACGTAAGTACATTCGAGTGGGCCCCCCAATAACACAGGACCGGGGAATACTGTACATTCAAGCAGTTCATCAATGGAAACATTCAAGCAGAGCAACACTGAGCATTCCAAGCACATCAATGCGAGCTAGTCATAGCATGCAATAATTATATATTATATATAGTAAGTCACCGTTAATACCTAATACTAATACCTATTTACTACATACCATATAATATCACGATTGTGTAGCCTGCCTCACTATTGAGATATATCTATGGCTATTTAGGTTTTTAAGCTAAGTCAAAATGCTTGTGTTTGTCGTCAACGAATAGTGGATCTGGACCAAAGTAAGCCAAAATTTCAAATGGCACAATGACACCAAGTTTTTCCTCGGATCGACTCAACCTACTCACCTGGTGGTACCACGTGCCACAAAAGTTTTGCCCAAAAGTTGACCCCTTCCTGCCGTACCATGGCTGCAAAGTGGACCCAGAAATTGGGGTGTTTGACTGATGTGACTACATAGGACCTAATGACCCTGATCACGGGGTCACGTGTGACTCCAGGCTCTCTATGGGCAAGGGACACACTTGTCCCCCTGCCCGATTTGCGTTTCGCCCCTTACATTTTACTAGTTAATTTTTGAGACAACCTCTGGCAGCCAGGGCCGCCAGAAATAGCTAGATAAGCCCACTAGCCATACAGCGCCCTATCCGGCGGCGTCTCCTCCGCCGCCTCAGCGCCGCCCTTCGCCCTCTCCCCCGGCGCCAACCTCGCGGGGGACGTCCTTGGTCACTCCCGTTCAACCCCCCGCGTTGTCCGAGCCGTATCGCCACCGCCGGCCCTAGGCCGCGCGACCAGATTTCCCGCGCGGTCCGCCGCCTGCTAGAGGCGGGGAAGTGGCCCTCGGCGTTCGGCGTCGGAGTCGTCGCCGAGGGGGAGGAGGAGGGCGGCGGCGGCGGCGGCGGCGGCGACGGCGACGGCGATGAGGGGGTGTCGGAGGAGGAACTCGAGAAGGAGGGCGAGCCAAAGTCGACCGAAAGCTACGTCGAGTGGGGGGGAGACATCAAGGTGCGGGGGCGTCATTTCTCCGGTCGGCCGTGGATCGTCGCCGTCCCGGAGCCTCCTGCGCTGAAGGACTTGCGGAGGAGGGTCGAGCGGGCGAAGGCGAAGGGAAGAGAGGGACCGGTGTACAACCTGGCCGACGTCCACGACGAGGAGGAGAAGGCCCGCGATAACAAGGAGGAGAGGAAGTACCTCGCCGTCCTTGGGCTGCGCGACGGCGAGGCGGTCGCCACGTCCGGCGACCACGAGAAGGTCGTCGAAAGGGACGGGCGGCTATACTCGCACGTCATCAACCCCAACCTCGGGAGGTTGCTGGAGCTGAACCCCAGCACGCTGGCGATGACGGTCGTCGTGGCGAAGAGCTGCGCGGTCGCGGACGCGCTGGTGACCGCGGCTGTGGGGAAGGAGGGGGTGCCCGAGGCGAGGGCGATGGTGAGTGCACGTTCGTTCACTGGCAGGTAGCCACGTTGCTGTCAGTCATCCCGCCGGCTATCTTCAACCTTGACCTTTCACCCACCCCCATCCTCTCGTCTTTCCGCCCCTCTTGGACAGCTCGACCGATTCTGCACTGGCTACCGCGTCGCGGTCCGCGACTACCTCCTCTACGCGCGCGACGGACCTCGTATCGTCCGCCTCTCGGTCCCCGGCGTCGAACCCCGCGCGAACGTGATGCTCCTCGAGAAGGAGCCAAAGACGGGGGGAAACTCCGCCAAGGCCACGTCGGGGATCAACGGGTAGTACACGCAGGCGGAGCACGGGGTGGTGGACAAGGAGCGCCTGTTCGAGCGGGACACCTCCCGCTCCGGACGGAAGGGACGGACGGATCACTCCTTGGTGAGGACGCTCAGCTCCAAAAGCGCCAACGCCGTCTACTGGCTCAAGCACCGACACGGCGTCCCGCTCACGGTCTTGTCGCAGCTGGGGGGGCACAGCGTCAAACGGACGCACCGCTCCCCGGCCGACTCGGACGGGCGTCCGGTCCCAATCGGGTGGAAGATCATCTCGACGCTGAGGGCGACGATCGACGCCGAGTACGGGGAACGGATCGAGGTGTGGACGGGCGCGGCGGTCACGAAGCTGGTGCTCACGATCGAGGCGGACGGGAGCAAGGCCGCCACGGGCGTGGAGGTGAACGGGAGCGAGGTCGTGGAGGCGGATGCGGTCGTCTTGGCCACGGGAGGGTTCGGATGCTTCGATCCGCGAGGCGCTCGACCCACGGCGCGCTGCTGCCCTCGACTCTGGAGTTCAGCGCCTTCCTTGACGAGACGGACGACTGGCTTTTCTCCGAGGAGTGCGACGACGCCTCTCTGGACAACATGGAACGAAAGTGGACCGAGGTGCGAAGCAAGACCGACGAGCTGTGCGGAGCGTACCTTGCCGCGAAGAAGGAGGAGGCCAAGGAGAACGGTCGCACCATGGAGGAGGAGGCGCGCATAGTCGCCGCGGAGCGCGCTGCGGCGGGAGAATACGACAAGGATCACGACACGAGAAAGCTCCCCTTCAGACGACGGATGAAGATCATGGCCAAGAATAAGGCCGAGGCGAACACGCTCTTCGGGGACGGGAACATCAAGCACGCCGCGGCGCAGTACGCCAAGGCGCTGGGACATTGCGGGAAGTTCTTCGATCTGAGTCCGGAGCAGAGCGAAGAAGTCGACGCGGCAAAGTCGAGCTGGAATCGACAAAGGAGGCCGAAGCGCTGAGGGCCGAGCTGGCCACGAAGCTCAGCCCTCTGAAAGTGCGAGTGAAGGAGGCGACGGACGAGGCCGAGTCGCTGCGGACGAAGCTTGCCAAGGCCCGTCGAGCCGGGAAGGTTGCGTCGTCCGAGGCGGGAGAGCTCCGAGCGCGGCTTTAGGACGCCGAGGCGCGACGCGGAGGAGAGGCCGAGGCGCGTCGAGGCGAGGGCGCGTCGCTGCGGGAGGAGCTCGCGTCCCGGGACAATGCGGCGTGGGAGATCGAGCGCCAAGCGGAGCGTCTCGCGAGGGAGCTCGAGAGGCGGGCGGAGGAGGCGACGGACGACGCCGCGAGGGCGCACGCGGAGCTGGTCGAGGCGACAAGGGTCGGTAAGGAGCGGGGGAAGGATCTGCGCGTGCTGCGGGAGCGACTGGCGTCCGAGAGGTTGAGTGCTGTGGAGAGGGGGGAGAAAGTACGGTCGCTGAGGTGTTCGAGGACGCGAGTACGACGACGTCCTGTCTGACAACAACCGTCGCGTACAAGGAGCACATGTGCGTCCAGCGCTGGGCACCATTTTCCCCATTGTCACGGACGTACAGCATCGCTGCGTTGCCTCCCAACGCCGCCGCCACCGAATACAACGATAGCGACAACATCATTATGATGATAATTAATTAGGAGTACTTCATAGTAATTACTATCTTACTAGCCGATGGGTATTGAGTACCTTCTCTCTTAAAGTACTAAAAAAGAGAGGAGCTTAGGCGGGGACAATTTGATCTTTGAAATCCTATATAACTCCCCCCCCCTTTTGAGCCGTTTTCGGGGGTTATAGATCCCCCGCTGAACTTGTTTCCCCCGCTACGTAAGTTGCTAGCAAAAAGACGCAACGTTCGAAGCCCGACGAGCAAAAGACGTCATTCATTTGCCATGTATTCGCCAAAACGTCTCCCAAATATCGCTAAACAATCGTTTACTTACATATGTAGTTAGGTGATACATACATCGCCTTACATATCCAGCGAAGGGGAAGAAAAACAGGGGTAAGAAAATGAGCACCCCTACCCCCCCTCTCAGGGCTGGAGTTATATAGGATTTCAAAGATTAAATTGTCCCCGCCTGAGGACGGAGCCTCAGCTGGCGCTGAAATCGCCGAACATCTCCGATTTTGTCGCCATTTCATCGCTAGATGAACATACTCGAATATTGGGTGGCTCTACCGTATTTTGCCCCGCCACTTCTCTGCACTCTTTTTTTCTGCATGCCCGCCTCTTTCAGCCCTCAGCACTGGAATCTCTTCGTAGGGCTACTATTATGCCTCGGCCTCGGCCTCGGCCTCGGACTCTGGTTCCGCTGGCCTCTGTGGGGCAGCTCTTCCTATGCCTACACAAGGCCTTGCTTGTCTGGTCGCATCATCTTTGTCGTTTTCGGCGGCTGTGCGGCGGTCGGCCATCAGCAGATGGTTGGCGGGCGTGTAAGAAGGTGGGACACAGCTGGCTATTTTGCAGCTTGCATGCAAACAAAACGGGGGATCATGCTGGTTTTCCCTATTTTCGATGATGACAGGAAGATTCTAAGCTTCGTGACTCTGGTACTCTGGTGGCTATTTTTTTTACCCGACCTAGCTTGGCTAGGTCACTTTGCAGCACAAAAACTAGGTTTTGGGCTCTATGTCACGATGACCAAAGCTAGGTTTGATAGTTCTAGGTCACCAACTAGGTTCTAGTTCCTAGGTTTGCCAAGGACAGGTGACCTACTCCTAAACAAAGGCATAGAAAATTAGGTCGACCTAAGTAGGTAAACCTAGTTCTAAGTCTAGATAGCAGTTCCAATGTGCACTCACGTTAAAAAAGGGGAGGTGAAAATTCACTCTGGCAAGCAAATGGAGCGGGGGATATCTTTCCTTTCCAAAGCCCCTATGTTGATGACAATGTTGAAGGGGTAGGATCGGTGAGAGGGGAGGTGGGAGGATTCAGCATCAAAGCCGTGGACAAGAAAGGCCTGAACTTGGCGAAATAGTTTGGCATCAATATCAATGACAAGCAAAAGTTCTTGCCCATCGGTGACATGTTCCAAGAGTCGGGGTGGGTAGTGCGAGCACTCTATGCCACGGGTCCTGCAAATACAACTACTTTGGATTACAGCCCTATGCCGCGTCCGCCGCCGCGACCTGCTCCGCCCTGGGACCTCGGCACCAGCAATGGTGACCGCCGTCCCGAATGCCGACCTCCGCGACGGCGCCCGCCAACTCCGTGGGCCGTAATCCCTCTCCTCGGCGTCATTGGCCTCCTCAGCGCCAGACGCCCTCCTCTTCCTGCCTTTCTCTGCCCCCAATGCACCTCCAGCGACGGCACGAGCACCCCCGACATCGGCGACGGCCGCCCGAATTCCCGTCGCCCCCCCCCTGTCTCCCCCGCGACGACGGGCCGCCTCTACCTACCAGTAAGGGCTCTCTCGACCCCTACGACGACGACGGGTCCCCCCCTCTTCTCGGCCGGGGCACTACTGATTCCTGCGCACGGTTCTACAGGTCCTCGCCCACGAACCAGCCACACAGCCGCCACCATGAGGGGCAGAGGCACAAAACAGAAGACAAGTCTTCAGAAGCACACCTCTCCCCCCCTCCCACATATCCCCTCTCTCCTTCCTACCATGCCGACCGGAGCGTATGCCCCGACGAACCAGCGGGCCGGCTCCCCCAGAGTGCCGACCTCCCCCCTGAGGTGGCGGCAGTCCTGGCGGCAATGCAGGCAATGATTCCAGAGCGCCGCGCTGCTGCCATCGCCGCCGTCAACGCTGTAGCGGCTGGCGTGACCAACACTTCCTCCCCAAACGCAAAGGCTATGGATGAGGGTCTCACCGGGGCGGAGCTCGACGAGCAGGGCGCCGGGGAGGACGACGCCCAATATATGGACATGGTGGCCAATGAGGAGGCCGCGGACGCGATGGCCAAGGAGGAGGCCGCAAAGTGCGCCCCCGACGCCACCGGGGACGCGAGCGGCAACACAGTGAATGTCAACGAACGTGCAACCCCCCCCCTCCCTACGTTGATGGTGTGCACCCTCCCCAGGATGACGGGGGGAAGGCGGGCCCCACGAAGACGGGCACCGAGGCGGCACCCGCCACCGCGGCTGCCCACGCGTCGGCGACCAAGGCCGTCATTGCAGCCACCCATGCGCGCATGGCCGGGCTGGGCGACAACCGCTACGCTGCCTTCGCCTCGAGCGGGAAGGGCGACGCTGCCTCCTTCACCGCCGGCACGGGGAGGGGATCCGGTGGCGCCTTCCCCGGAGCGAACACCGCGCCCTATGTCACCCCGGCCAGGGCGGGGGGCAGCTTCGTGAGCGGAAGTGGTGCAACCGGGGCTGGCGCCACGTACGCTGCCGCCGCCGGAAGTGGGGGCAACAATGCGAAGGCCGGCGACGAGGATACCGCGGCGGCCGACGGTCGGGAGGACGCCTCCTTCGACGAGGGGGGGATCCCCAACTGCTTGCAAGACGGCGTCTCCGGAGTAGGGCGAGCCAACCGTGTGCTTTTCGGCAAATGCGAGGCAGAGCGTGAAGCCAATTGCCTCGATTTGCAGCCCAAGCGCGCCGGGCAGCCGAGGGGCGCGGTGATGCGTCCCACCTGGGCATCACAATCTCGTGGAAGATGCCGGACAAGTACGGGCGCGATCCCGCCTTGTACACTGCCAACGACACCGTCTGTGAGATGGTGATCGACGCCATCATCAAAGAGCTGCGGGAAAGGAAAGACCTCACCTTTGAGATAGACCGGATCAGCCGCTTCCGCTTCCGGCTCAAGAACGCCATCATGCTCGACACCGTGCCCTACTCGAAGGGGTTCTTCACCCTTTCCCCCGCCAGCACTAAGGGGTGCGACCAGCCCAACTTCCCCCTCCCCACGACCAGCCTAGCCAATTTGGAGGAAGCCATCCTCCAGGTACCGCCACCTTGAGGGCATGCCCGCTTGCATCGAGATCATGTCATTGTCCCTGCCGTCAGTCAACTCGACCACGAAGGTGATAGTCTACGCAATTGGCGGGTACCCCGGATCGCTCGTGCTCGGGAGTGGAGGGAACAACTGCAACCCTCGCGACTGCATCGCTTCGCAGCGGCATCTGGCCAGGGACATCTTCCAGGGCTTGTGGGACCTCCACGATGAGCGCAAGGAACCATGGCCCGCGGTCTTGCGCCGCCTCAACAACTGCTTCGTGGTCAATCGCGTCATGAGCACGAAGCAGCTTCGGGGGACCGGGCGTGACCCCGAGATGGTGGTTATCATCGACATGACACACAAGGACGGGGTCGAATTGAGGCAAGTGATCGCTAGCGCCTTCGACGAGCCCTTTTGGATCAGACCAGGCGGTCGCAAAAGAAGGGCGGCACCTCGACGGGGGATTATCAGAAGCAGCGCCAGCGCCCGGGGCGCGGCAGCAGAGGTCGGAGCGGAGGCGGCCGGAGCTCAGGCGGTCGCGGACAGGGACGCGGCGGCAAAGGGAAAGCCGACTGGCACGCCACCATCTCGGCCCAGAATGCTCGGGCGATCAACCCCATGACCCGCAACATCATCCGCGGTGTGCGGCTCCACCCTCGGGCCCTCGCTGAGGGCGCCACCCTTCGTCTCGCAGTGGAGGGCCTCCCCTATGCGCAGGAATGCTTAGGCGTTGTTGCCAACCTCTGGCAGGGGCGGAGGAATCCCGCTTTCACCCTCCTTCTCGAGCACACGGAGGACACCGGCACCATGAACGCGGACTACGTCCAGCGCCAGTTGGTCACGGCCCAGCCGCCCCCAGCCGGACGCCCGCTTCAAGGGCGGGGCAGCAGGTAGGGTCTGGACCCAGCGCCGTGGAGCCGTTTGGTTTTCGTGACCCTAAAACGAGCCGCATCCCCGGGATGATCGACGGCAAATTGAATCTCAGAGACAGTGTTACTCTTCACTCTCTTATTACAAGTTATGGCATCACCGATGCCTCCATCGTCGTCTCTACTTCCGCTACACTCGTCGCTCGATCCCTCTTCACGCGCTTCTCTCTTTGTCTGAGGCTTCCCTACCTCGTTATGTCCTATCGCTCTCCGTTCTACATAACCCCAATTATTCCCTTCGGTATCGCCCACGACACCCCACGGGGTCTTTGGTATCTTCTGTTCGCGTTCCTGGTATGAGCTTCGTGGCTCGTGCGTCCTTCCTGTTATATTTCATTCGCCAGTACTCGCGGTATTCGGGACCGCGCGCTGGCTTCAGTATTGTAAGTATCAGTGCCAGTGCCTTGGTTTCGTTATTTGTCACATGTGCTCTCATCTTGCTGGTGCAATGTGATGTGAGTGAGCTTTCGTGTACCATGGTAGCGAACACCCTATGTGGTCTCCTTTGCATACACCCCGATCGCAGCATTAACTTTTGAACAACTTTCGTAATATCTAATGTTATGGGGCACCAACCTACTTATCGCCACATCTTCTCCTTTTCGGCTTCAGCAAACAAAACACAGTAAAATCTAGACCAAGCCAAGCTACCTAAATAAAGAGTAATCCAACCCACAATCATATGCAGATTTCACCAAAGAATTAGGGCTTGTCAGCCTCGCAGGCGGCACAAATTGTTTTATCCAGGTCATTTGTCATATCACACACAGTGCACTTCCAGGTTTTCTTTTTGCTCTCCTTCGTGTAGATATAGTATGTCATGGGCAAGGAGAAAGTGTGAGTCAACAGCATACAGCATAACATCATGGACATCCAACAAAAATGAACTCACGATATTCGTGTCAGCCCAACTGATGCGACCCTTGTACTCTTTATCTTTAGGACATCCGGGGCACCTCCAGACGGTTGTTTCATCGCCGAAAGTGGCAGTCTTGAAGTTCATATTCGTACAATATCCATCCGCGTTCGTATTCACTTTACCGCGCACGAGGCAGTTCAATGTACCCTCCTCGTGTGCTCGGAGGACTTTATCTTCTTCGTCACTGTTATCCTTGATGCACCGAAGCATGTCTTTGTGGTCAAGCTCAGCCACTTCATCCTCATCAAATACCTCAATGAAAGGATGCTCGTAAGGAGACCTGTTCGCATCAGAGAGAAGTGTCATCCCAACTTTGCCATCCTTCCTAGAGACGACAGCCCCGTTGGATGACTTGAACTTGCCTGACTTAATCTCGCAGGTCAGTTTGTTGAACTCAATTTTACCAGAGAGGACTGGGATGAAAGCAGAAGATATGCAGTGTGATTAGAATAAGAATATGAGGCCTGATGGCATGATTGGAATGTCAAAGTATGGAAAATCGCGCTTACAAGCAAGATTGGGCACATGTTTGGCTGTGGTGCTGAAGCTAAACGACTTAGTGCTGGGAGGGGATGAACACTCGTCCAAGGACACATCCAGGTCCTCATCCGAAGATAGACTGGAGGTGATGTTGCTGGATAGGTCCTCAAATAGCCCGCACTTTGCGCCTCGAAGTGTATGGACTATTTTGGCCGTAGTCTTGGCCGATTTCTTGGCTGACTTCGCTGTCTCCTTGTTTTGGTGATCCAACACTGCAACTTTGTCCTCAAGGCTCTTCACCTGCGCCTTGGTCCCATTGTGGTCCGCGATGACATTGTTCAGGCCATCCTGCATCGTTCCCTGGGACTTGATAACGTCGTTCAGGCCGTCCTGCATCGTTCCCTGGGTCTTGATAACATCGTTCAGGCCCTTCTGCATCTTAGTCTGCTGCTTCTGCATCGTAGTCTGATGCTTCTGCATCGTAGCCTGCTCCTCCGCCATTTCGCCCATGGCCTTGCCAACCTTGCCCAGGCCATCGCCAAGATCGCCCATGCCCTTCTGCAACGAAGCTTTCCACTGAAATGATAATTTGTGACAACGAAGGAGAGTGAGAGCCGTGGCGAGAGTTCCGGATAAGAGATGTTGGTAGCAATGACTGATACTCACATCGTTCGCCTTCTTGGCTGCTTCCGCTTCCTCCTTTTTCTTGGCGCGGTGAGCCCTATTTCTTTCCTTCCTCTTATCCTCTAGATCGTCCACCAGCTGCTCGGCTATGGTCTGCCGTGCGGTAGTCGCGCATTCGTTCCACTTCTTGGAACCGCGTTCGGAAGTGAATTTTCCATTGGACGGATCCTTGTCACTCTTGAGATCAATGCAATAACGTCCCTTTTTCTCCATGACAAAGTCCTCTTTTGCATGATGTTTCAAATCGTCGCGATCGTAGTAGCGGGCAACACCGCCCATGTTGGTATTGTCTTGGTGAACTTCTTGGCGAATAAGTGGGGAGGTCTGAGATTGTGAGAGTAAAAAGTCAACTCTCCACGGTCCATGAAAGTCCAAAGTCTTGATATCTGTCAAAATCTTGCCAACGAAAGAGGAGGTTGGGATCCGTCGTGGGAAGCGATCCAAAGCAATCATCTCGAAGTGTCAACTTTTCTGTCCATTTATATCACTAAGATTGAACATGGCATCATCGACACGCCCTCCTCTCTTCTATCTGCCAAGCCTTGAGATTACCAACGATCTCGGCTTGCTTCGGCGTCGTTCAACTCAGATGAGGGAGATGTTTCTTCCCGAACAGCATCCCAAACCAAATCAATAGGCACTGCCAACGCCAGGTTAAACCAGGCTTGCGCTTCTTGAGGAGGAGCAGTTTTCTCTTCTGCAACAAATGGTTCAATCGAATGAAGTAATTAATTGGTGGTTTATCTCTCTAGTAACGTCCGGTAACGTCCGGTAACGTCCGGTAACGTCCGGTAACGTCCGGTAAC
>JALLPA010001330.1:0-10000 GCA_036939895.1 Thalassiosira exigua | reverse complement strand
ACAACCGCGCCGGAGTCGAAGATGCTCTCGCTATCACCATGGCGGCGAAACGCCTGTAGCCATACACAACAACTGTGAGAACCGCGCCGCACTTCGACATCGTCAATTCAATCCCCAAGAGGTCGGGAAGGGTCGGTCTGGTTGGCCGATAGTCGGAACTCGCCCGGGGCGGCGGGTCGTCGCGCTCGCAGGTCTCACCGCCGGGTCGCCGCACAGCTCCGCACCGGCCCCGGCCAGAGGTAGGCTCAGCCCCCGCTTCGCCGCCCCTCGCCGCCATCGTCCCCGGTCCCCGGCTGTCCTCGGTTTCGCCGTCCCGGAGTCCGACGCTCCCTCCACCGGCGACGACGCCTGCAGCGGACGACGGAGGCGGTCTCCAGGCGTCGACCCCTCGACGTCGTTCCTCCGCCGAAGCGCGGGACCCCGCGCAAAAAAACGAAACCCCATCATGGCCCGCTCTCCCTCCCCCGCCCCCGGATCGTCTACCGGCCGCGCCCCTCCTCCCCTCCCCGCCTCCCTCTCCTCCCGCCTCCTCTCGACGATCGATCCCAAGACGGGCAAGTGCAAGCACCATCCCGACGTCAAGCTGTGCGAGCTCGTCCAAAAGGGGAAGCGATGGGCCGTCCGCCGGAAGATCTGCTACAAGTGCGGCTCCCGCCCGGGCGCCACGGGAGGAGGACGGCATCGCCCGGGGGTGAGCGTGATCAACCCCATGCGCGAGCGGGAGGCGAAGGAAATGGAGAAGAACGCCGAACAGGAGGGGGGGGGGAAGAAGAAGGGGGGGGGCCGGAGGAGTCGTTCCCACTCCGTCGATCGGACCGGGGCGGGCGACAAGGCCGAGCGTAGGAGGCGGTCCACGTCCACCGCGCGGTCCGGCGCGTCCAAGGCCAAGCGGCGGAGCAAGAGCGCCTCGCGATCGGGAGGCGGCCGAGAAGACGACATGGCGAACAATCCCCTGGCCGCGAGCGCCCAGCGGCTCCAGCGTCGGCGCGGCCCGAGCCGGAGGCTGAGCAAGAGCATGGGCGACGTCCTCGCCGAGGCGGGGGCTGGTGCTGGTGGGGGGGCCGATCCGGACGACGCCGACGATGCCGACGGCGGTCCGCCCCCTGAAAGAGAGAAGGCGGAGCCTTCCACCGCGATAGTTTCCAAATCCCGGAAAGCTAGCGCGACTTCCAGCTTCCACGGACGGGCGTTGGAGTTCACCCAGAAGGTCATGGAGGAGTCCATCAACGACGGCAGCCACAGGCATTCTTCCTCCCATCGCAGGTGAGTCTCGGATTCATACTTGTTCATCTCTTATGATCCGCGGTCTGGCTGCCATGGCAAGAAAAAGGATCACAGAATCGGGGGAGACAACGGAGTTTCATCTTGGAGGCTGGAGGCGACGTTTTCCCGTAGGGCAACCTGGGCCAATCTAGCACAAAACCTAGTGAAATGCCTCAGTGTAGAGGGTCGGCTGTGCTGACAAAAAAGAGAGATTTGTTCTCAACAATGTGCCCTTCTGGGGTTTATGGTGCCTTGACTGAATATTGACTCTACACAGGACACAGACGGACTGAGACGGCACTGCATCTTGGGGGAGCGACCGGGGCCTTTTGGAGAAGCTTCTGCCGGCGCACACGACTTGATTGAACAAGGGGTATTATCGCATTGGATTCTTCTTCCTCAGTCTAACAAGCTGCTCCTTTTTGGCTCGTCGCCTCGAATGGGTCCCTCCCTCCCCACAGGCATCACTCCACCAACGGCGCCCCGGTTCACCCCTCCCACGGAGCCATCATCTCCAGACGGCATTCGCCTCCACCTCCGTCCGTCGACGAGCGAGAGGACTTCGACGAGTCCGATCCCATCATCATGATTCCCATTAACATTGGAGGCTCGGACGAACTGCCTCCCCCGCCGCCCCGGCCCAACGAGGAGATGGAGCGGCATCAGGAGCGGTTGGAGATGCGAAGGGTCCACATCAGGAGAGAGAGGGAAGGGCGCAGGAAACGCCGGGTGGCAGCGGCACGGGGATTGGATCGAGTCGAAGAGGGGGGCACCGTCGACAGCAAGCGCGACGACAACGATCGCAAGAATCACGGCGGCGATCCCCCTCCCCAGGACCGTGGGGTGCGGTCCAGCAGGCGGTCTAGGGGCAGCGATCCGGAGCCGGCGAGCCGCGGTCCTTCCGCGGCGGCCATGGCCTTGCTAGGGGGCGAGGACCCTCCGCCCCAGAACGGCAGCAGGAAGGGGAGGAGGCAACGCGCTGCAGAACGGAAGCAGAAGGAGCCGGCTGGCGGAGACAACATGCAACTCTCGGCCGCGGCCATGGCGCTCCTGGGGGGAGGCGATCCCCCGCCCCGAAACAGCCTCAACAAGGGAAAGAAGAAGGGCGGCGGCAGGAGGAAGCACGCGAGCAGAGAGGACGACGTCCATCCTTCCTCGGCGGCGATGGCCCTCCTGGGCGCCGACCCCGCGGCATCGGGGCGTCAATCTCCAGGCCGGCGCGGACGAGCCCCACGAAAGAAAGACGGCAAGAAGGACCAAGGGGAGAATTTGTCTCGTATGTACGATAAGATGCCAAAATCCTCTGCGGACGAAGATGACGATGCCGACGACGATGCCGACGACGATGAGGAGGAGGGGGCCTCGGAAACGAGCTCCATCTCCACCGCCTCCGCAAAGCGCTACCGCGTCAAGGACAAGCATCCCGAGGTGAGCGAACGCGTCCGACGCCACCCCGAGCTGGAGGGGGTAGCGTTGCCCCGCGCGTCTCGAGCGGCGCTCCCCCCCACCGACATCCAGGTGCGACCCCGGAGCTTGAGCCGGCCGAGAAGCAGCGCCAAGTCCCGGGGGTCGGCGGAGACGCCGTCCACGGGTGTACAGACCGAGCGGATAATAGGGAGGAGGGGGAAGAGCCTGGGCGCGTCCCACCGGCGCGCGACCGGGACGGACTCGGCGCCGGTCAAGGCCAAGAAGCCCGCGAGGCAGGAGAAGCACGTGTCGATGAAGGAGGCGGAGGGACCGCGTCGGCACCGCAGCACCTCGGGCGGACGCCCGAGGGGACGCCGGGAGCGGGAGGACTTCCACAAGTCCGCTCCGGCCCTGGAGGCGTCGTCGAAACTCGGCGGGGGCACAGGGAGGGTGTGGGACGTCCGCGGCAACGACGTGGCGAGCAACTACGACTCGGCCAAGAAGGGAGGGTCGTCGAGGAAGAAGGCGGGCGCGAGGCAGTCCGTCCGCTCCTCGTCTCCGAGCCGGGCGAGTCGCGGCGTCCGGAGCAACGGCTCGCATGCCCCTGACCGAGTGGGTCCGGATGGAAACCGACGGAGCAAGAGCTGCACGACTCGAGGGTCCAAGGGGGGACGATCCCGCAAGACCGACGGGACGTGCCCGGAATCCCTCAGCTCGGAGGAGATGATGGCACGGAGGACTGCCTCGCAGGAGGAGAGGGCGCCTCGAAGCCGGCGATCGGTAGCGCCGCTGGAAGAAGAGGAGGAAGACTTCGACCCCGAGCCGGAGCCAGTAGTGATCAAAAAGAAACGCGCGCGGCGCAAGAACGCAACGGCGGACCATCCTTGTGACGTCACGGCCGACCAGTCGCAGCACGCCAAGCCCATGGGACTCATCGCCTGCTCGTCCGACGACCGATCCCGCGCGTCGAGCATCAGCTCTTCCTCCACAATCGACGAGTCGTACGCGCTCACGGGTTACGGCGAGGAAAACGCCGAGGGTGGAGGCGACGGGGGGGACAACAGCCGCGCGAAGGCGAAGGATCGGGCGGTGTCGGCGCTGAGCGGCGTGAAGGGGGCGATGAAGCTGGGAACGCGAAGGAAGAGCGCGCTAGGGGGGTTGAAGGGCACGAGCCGGAAGTGGCAGAGCGCTCTGTTCATGTGAGGCGCGCCGGTGGCTCCATCGGGGTTGGGGATGGAGCGCCCTGTCGGCATCCGTTTGTCGGCGGTGGCAGTTGTTGAATAGTCATTGTCAGGGGCATCAACAACGCAAACAAACAGCTAGGTAACATTAGTGACTGTGTATTTTTTTCATAGAATCCATGAGAAGTGGTTGCCGTTGGATGATCTGCCTTGGCAAACCCAAAATCAGAGCACTCTTGCCCCTCCCATTGATGCCCCTGTACTCGTGACATCATCGGACTAGCGCTTCTATGGTGGTTGTATTTTCTTGGCGTGTGATTGACTTGTACAACATCCAACTGCCGCAGTCGGGAGCACTTCGTCTCCTTATACCCATCATGTTTGCAGGTCCACGTCAGGTCTCTCGACGGGCGGCGGGACAAGGGCGGCAGACTGGAGGCAGACTTGCTCTTGATCATTTCTTACCATAGTCACCGACGCTGGGAGTCCAGCGATCAAAGCAAACGAGTTGTACCTCTTGGTCAGTTGTATTGTATGACCTCATGGGACTGGTGCTTCTATGGTGGATGTATTTTCTTGTGGCGTGATTGACGTGTTCAACATTCAGCACGCGCAGTCAAGGGGGCTTCGTCTTCTCATCACATCAGGTCTCTCAGGGGGGCAGAATATTGCTCTTGATCCTGCTTGATCATTTTTTATGTGTAAACTCACTGACGAGAAGTCAAATCTTACGTATCTAGGGACACTCGGTTAAAGTGGGCAAACGATACGCACACAGAACTACAAATGAGAATGCGGACCCGAGAGTTGTCTTGTAAGTTGACCTGCGTCCCAATCCCACTTTCATCAAGTAAAATAAATGAGAATGCTGGCTTCGTAGGTGAGTTGATTTCTGTTGATTTGTACCAAGAATAGGTAGGTAGGTAATCTCGAGAGAGGAGAGCACCCCCCCCGAGCCAGATTGATCTTTGTTTTCCCAATCCCATTTTGTCACCAAATCACAAACAACTCGACAATAAACGAAGCATCAATTCAACCAACAAAGCCAAACCCAACGATACACAAAGCATGAAGATCGTATTACCTCTCCTGCTCTCTGGCGGCCTCAGCAAAAAGTATGCAAGGGCATATGACTTGCGGCAACTCAGAGGCTTTAAAATTCCCATTCCTACTGGAGGTGGAAGTGGAACACGCACAAGCCAGCCGCTTTGCCCCGTTGGGGACTGGATGAAAGATCATTACATGAGTGATACTTTCAGTTTTAGAGGTGTTACTCCAAATGGTTTGTTTTGCGGTGCCGAAGATGGTGCCACATGTGCCGCAGAGCACTCAGATTTACAAGCAATTGAAGCCATTACTTCTATGCCAGGTGTTCAACCTGGTGACGAAGCGAATGATTTTGAGTTCAGATGCACACAATGTGATCTCACGTACCCTGGTGCCCAATTGTGTTACGAACTGTCGTGTCTTACTTACCAATGCCTCCAGAAGGAAGAACTTGTTGAATCTGCCACCTCGCGCAACAGAGAGGGCCCCGGCGCCGTCACTGTCTGCGAAGATTACACGAGGTCAGAGTTCTTCACCCAAACTGGCATGCTTACGTCTGGTTCCTGCGCCACAAATGAGGTTCAAAGGATTTTGACCAAGCACTACACAGAAGGAGTGTCTAATGTTCGTAAAGTGTCGTGGGTCTTGAAGAGCCGCTATGAGTCGGGCAAAACGTCCGACACCTTTGAAAGCTGCGAGGTCCTCGTAGACGATGTCCAATGTAACAGCTGCGAGATGTGCCCTGAAATGAGTATCGGCTCATTTGCAGCGGATTGTGAGAACATTGCGGCGGGGGCAACCGTGTCTTGCGGTGATTGGAACTCATTCAAGGTCCTCGAAGCCTCGCCTTCTGCACTAGTACTTGAAGAAAACGCGACGTTCCCAGTTCAAGTCATCCAGCACGAGCTAGACCTAACTGGAAATGCCGAAAAGAAGATGATGACAGGTTATTACATTGGTGTTCTCTTCACTCTGGGTTACCTCCTTGCATTGGATATGTAATATAAGACGAACCAACAGAGTTCCCACTAGAAGTCGGCAGTCCTTTGGATTTAGACAGATATAGACCCCCTTTATCTTGGTTGCTAGAAGCAGTGAGCTATATCATAGAGTTCCAAAGAGGCTGGTTTCATTGAAGCTTAAGAGTGATGGCCCGAAGTAGACAGATGTCGATGCCACTAGATTCATTAACTCGATTTCAATCCCCGCTCCACAATCATTGACGTGCAATTTTTTCTCTCCTGTCGTTGAGAGCGGATTATTCAGCAAGCCACTTTCTTTTTCTCAATGCCAGCAAATTCTTCTCTCCTCTCGTTTAGAGCGGATTGTCAGCAAGCCACTTTTCCTGATCTGCATTGAGAGTTGGCTTGGCACCGATCTCCGCAAGCTCCACATTGAAATACAATGTCGCACCGCCCGGTATGCCCCCCGCTCCCTTGTCGCCATAGCCCAGACTTGCGGGGATCACGAGCTTCCGAGCCTCTCCCTCGCGCATATCGAGTATAGTGAGATCCCACCCCTTGATCACTTGCCCCACCCCGGCGACGAACTTGAACGGTTTTTCCCCGAACGGGCCTTTGGAGCTGTCGATCTTTTTGGCCTGCGCCGTATCGTCGGGAAATCCATTGAGATAAAGCGTGTACTTTGCCTGAACCTGCTGTCCCCTGGCAGGCGTGGGAAAAGTTGGATCGGTGGGAGGTGTTACTACCTTGTACTTTATGCCACGATCTGCCGCCGTGTATTCTTCCTCTGCCAACGATGGAGGGACGAAGCTACCAACGATCGATGTCAAGCATGCTCCACTGCCGATAATCGTCTTGCCAAGTTCACGTCTAGATACTATTTCAGTCGGAGATGACGAAAACGCAGAAGTGAATGGAAGTATGAAGGGGAGGAGGGGTGCAAACATGAACATAGTAGCTCCTGATTTCATCTTGAACAGGTCGTGGCGGTTATCAGCTGCATGTACTACCTGGCGCGGGCCCTGGATGGCAGACGCGGCCGATCCAACGAGGTCGGAAAGTGGAAAAGAAGCAAGTTGTTGTTGTCTTGATGAGCCCCGCACCGCAGGCAGTTTCAGTTCGACTTCTTCTTGGTTCGACCGTACTTACCTATGGATGAAAACTGGGGGGCACGCATGGAGGTGGAGGACGAGGAGGAGGATGCATGGAGGAGGAGGCGCACGGTGCACACTGTGCACACCCGAGCAATCAAATCCTCTCGTCCGCCCGAGGAGCAAGGCAGAGACGGACACCAGGGGGGGCGGCTATGATGTGGCTACGATACAAAGCTGATGAAGCTGAAGATCCTGTGAAAGATCCGAGAGGTGTCAACGTGGATTAATGTTGGAATCAATATGATATCTAGCGGGAAAGGATCGTTCCTTCGACCCATCATCCAACCCAAACCGCATTGTAGATACCCTGGGCACCAAGCTGCACCAAGACCAAGGCCACGGCCGGCATAAAATAATAAAGGCCACGACCCTGCATACGAACTCACGCTGATCGTTTATTATCACGACGATGGCGAAACGATCAGCAATCCTCTGGGTGGCAGCGGCGACCTGCTCGCTGGATGCCGCGATTGCGCAGTTCAACGTCGTCAGTCAAGGCGTCGGCAACAACAGGTACGGGGGCACTCCGCCCAATCACCGCAAGCCGCGCACCCCTTTGGCCTTCGCATCAAAATCAAACCCTTGGATTGGCGCCGGAGTTTCGTTGCGACCGTCCAACGCACGCATAGCTGCGTTGGTGCCGTTGTCGTCCACGGCAGCGAGCGACACTTCGAACGACAGCCAAGCTGCACGGACGAGTACAGGACAGCCAAATTATTCGCCCGCGTACCCGCTGATAATTTTGATAGGAGGGAGCGGCTTCCTGGGAACCGAGATTCGAAAGCAACTGCGAGCACGGGGGGTGGAATACGTCGCCACGTCCACGCCGGCTTCGGCCGACGACAAGAAGGGAAGCGGCGAGGAGGACTTCGAGCCGTTGGATCTGACCGCTGCCGATGCCGAAGACCAGTTTCGTCGTCTCGTGGCAACCAAAATCGAGGATGCCGATGGGGCAAAGAAGATCGCCGTCATATCCGCCATGGGGGCCATCGGCACAGATCGGGATAGGGAAATAAACGCGGCGCAAGCGAATGCCGTCAAAGGCGCTCATCGCGCCAACGAGATCGAAGGCGAAGGCGAAGGCGACGACGTCGTCGAAAGATTCGTCGTGATTGGCAACGCGGAGCGAGTTCGCCGTCTGGCGAGGAAGGTTCCGTTTTTGAAGGGGTATGCCAGTGGCAAAGATGTGAGTGCGATGATTGGCATTTCATTTTACAAGAATGCATTAAGAATTAACCGCATGGTCCCAATTGGAATGTGTAGGAGGCCGAGTCTGCTTTGAGGGATTTGTTTGGAAGCAAAGGGTGCATTATCAAGGTGAGCTTTCGCCAGATCCCGAGAAGTGTGCATTCAAAATGACATGCCATGACATCGTGCATTCTTTCTATTTCAACCAGCCCTCATTCATATATGGAGGAGATGAATTCGGCCTACAACCCCCCCGCATCCCAACAAGTCTCGGCGGACTTGCGTCTGAAGTTCTGGGCCTCTACCCCATTCAAGCCTTAGCAGATGACCTTCCCGATGCGTTGGCGCTACCCCTGGCCCCGCCGGTGAATGTGGAAATGGTAGCCTCGGCAGCAGTGAACGTTGCGCTTGGAATCGTCGAGGGCTACACTGATGAATTGGAAGGAGAGGCAATCAACATGGCTGGGTCCGTCAGAGGGTGGAAGGCGAAGAGCCGCTACGAGAATTGGTTGCAGGAGGAGCTGGAGAAAGAGGGTGTGGAATACAGCGGCTCGAGCAAGGATGCGTGCTCTCTGGATGCTGTGACTATTGACGATGAACGTCGATGGGGAAGGATCACTGAGCTAAGAGAATGGCTATTGACCGGAAAAGTTCCCGAAGGAGACAACGCTGGTATCGAGACTGATATTGACATCATGGAGGAGCTGGAATGTCTTCGGCCACAATCAATGAAGCCTGCGTACGATACCAAGTTGAATGGGCGATGGAACTTCATCCTATCCAAAGATGACTTGGGTACACAACTTGTAAAGGAGTTCTTGGGCGACGAGGGAAGCGGATCGCAACCGCCACCCTGGAAGGCTGTACTTGACAGCCTCTATCAACTCAACGGCCTGTACATGAGAATATTTGATGAGCAGTCACAGGTCGAGATAGTGCTATCGTCAAAAATATTCTTTGGGCAAGTACCCATAGACGTTGTTTTTTCGACAAGTTTATTGTCGACAAACTACGACGAAGACACGGAGGGTACATTATTCTTGGAAAAGTTTGAAAGCATTAAAGTTGGTGGAATCTCATTGCCCTTGCCAGAATCATGGCAACGGTTCAGATACTTAGAGATTACGTTCCTTGATGACGAGATACTAATTGCGCGAGGGTCCGGAGGCGAGCCTCACGTGCTCGTGAGAGCAAAGGATCAGAACACGGAACCGAGCAATTAAAACTAGATAGGTCATCTTACAAGATCTCATCCAAGTTTATTTTTAATGTTGAACATGCATCGTTCCGGATCAGGACATCAGCAGTAAGGATTTTTGCAGCAGACCAGTTACATTACCTCTATGATGCAAACAGTCGGAATAAGTTGGGATATTAACTTAATTTTCAATAGAAAAGTATTGTTCTTGGCTGGGTGCTCCAGAAGTAAAATTATTCATCTTGGCTAGCTCGCAATCACAATTTGACAGCAAAAAAAAAATGGAAAATAAACCGACCTCCGAGGCACACACTCTGTTTCCTTCTAAAATATTACTAGCCGATTGCAACAGCCAAAGGCCTCATCATGGATAAATGGGATCATTTTAGGGCTGTCGATTCCGTCAGAGCTGGCTCATAGGCTTTGGAAGTAATTTGCATAAATTCACCTGTGCTACCTTACTAGATACGAGCAATTTTCAAATTTACCCCAAGATTTATTCCCATTTTGACCCTACGAAAATTCCCCTCGCGAATAACAAGAGTGTTGTTAGCGACTCCGTCTGCCGTTGGATCGGCATAGATCGGCAAGATGGCGGCG
>JALLPA010001329.1:0-11170 GCA_036939895.1 Thalassiosira exigua | reverse complement strand
TCCGGCTTTGAAGTCTGCCATCTATGCAAGGTGGGGCCCACGTGGGCGTCGCCCATCTTAGGCACAAAATTTGCCCACTAAATCCGCTGCTCTAGCTTTGTCCTCACCCCGCACCTCGTCCGATCTCGACCATGGCCGCGGTCGTGGTGCGACGATGAGCGCCGCCGCCTCCGACCGCACGTCCCCCTCCGATCCCTCCAGCACTACCAATGGCGGGCACTCCCCCAAGGCCGGGTCCTCGGAGAATATGACGCCGAACGGCGCCGGGCCGCGCCCTCCGCCGTCTGCGGCGTCGGGGTCCGGGTCCGGGGCGAACAACGCCGCCCCCTCCCCCCGGGCGGCGTCGGCCACCGCCACCGTGAAGCAACGGCGGCCCTACCGGAACGGGACCGACGGACCTCGCCGACCGGGGGCTGCCGGGTCGTCCGGGGGAGCGCGCTCGGGGGGAGGCGTCGCGTGGGGCGCCGAGTGCGACGCGGCCTACTGCGCCGAGGTGGCGCGGCGGTCGGCGGCGCGGGCGGCGCTCCACCTCGGATTGGAGGGGATGGAGGGTGCGGCGCTGGACACGCTGGGGAGCGTGCTGCTGGGATACATGGAGCAGGTGCGAGGAAGCCGTCGTGGGGGAGGGCTTTTGCAATTGCGCCATTGAGATCGGTTGTTTGTTTTTGGCTTCGATGCTGATGTCCTTGGTCGGCAGTCGGCAGGCAACAGCTAGTCAACCGAAAGACCATCTCATGGCGAGCATGCATCGAGGCTTGAACAGAACAAATCGCCCATGGTGTCTTGAATTATTGCGTGCGCCCGCTTTGGCTTTTTCTTTTTTCACGGCCGTAGTTGGGATGCGATTGGGACTGCTGTCGCCCCGTTGGGTTGCGGCCTTTGCCATTGAAATGGGTGCCACGCAGGCGCATGGGTGCTTCACTGGACATCGCAGGGGACAGACTGCACATTTTCTGTCCTCCCTTTTTATCACAAGGCCAGGCACAGTTTTTTGTGTGGCGAAGCAGGGCGAAGCTGCTTTCTTGTTGCCACCACTGTAGGAATGCATACAATGGAAGGATCATCACTCAAATAGGGTCATTTGTTACGTTGAGATGCTGCGATTGGGCCGGTCCCGTGGCAGAAACCTTTTAGTTGGATTGCAATGGTGATTGCGTCATGCTGGCGACACATGAGGACGCCGTATTTATTACAACTTTCTGCCTATTTAGCGACAGGGGACTGACCAGATCTCTTTCCGTTCCCCTACGATATGTGAACCAATCCTTACTCAACAAAACCATCGAAGGTCGGTGCGACCATATCGGAAAACGTCGAATGCTCCGGCCGGACGTCCGCCCACGCCAGCGCCTACGACGCCCTGAACGCCGTGGAGTGCTGCACGGCCCCGGCGGCGACGCAGATAGCCGGCCCGTCGCCTTCCGAATCCCTGACCCTCCCGGACGCCGCCGAGGAGTCTTCTCGACGGCAGCAGTCTCAACCCGACCAAAGCTCTCCACTCGACAGCGTGAGGTTAAAAGAGGGTCAGGGACTGGGATGGGAGGGACTCGCCTCATTTTTGTTCGGGCCGGAGTGGGCGTCAATACCACTTCCAGGGGACGACCTTCGTGCGAAGGTAGCCCAAAAGGTCTCCGCTGGCACCAAAGACGACGGCAAGGCCGACCCGAAAAGCAATGGTGCGACGAAGGCTCCTGTGAAGAAGCCGGGGGGGAAGACCGTTCTGCCCCCCCGGCCGAAGTCCGCTGGCGGCGGCGCTGCATCGACAAAGGCGCCTGTTCGGACGAGCGGGAAAGGAAAGCAGCTCCTCGCAAACATGGCCAAGGGCGCCGACGCCAAGTCCGTGTCGTTCGTCCTGGGGGGAGGTGGCGGGGACAAGGACTCGTCGACCGCTGTCGGGGCAGGGAATGCAGCCGGGGGACCCGCGGGCGAAGGCCCCTCTGGTCCCGCGGCCGCGGCGGCATCGGCGCGGTGGCACGCCCCGCACCCTGGGCGCGTGCCCCCCTTCCCCCGTACCGCCGCGCCGGGAGACGTGGCGAACCCCCATAGGCTGCCGGCGATCTCGTTCCACGACCTGGCGACGGAGGCCGAGGCGTGCCGGGAGGTCCCCGGGGCGCCGGCGTCGAAGCGGGCGCGGACGACGGCGCCGACGAAGGGGGCGAGCAAGCCGCTCGCGAAGGCGCCGACGAAGGGGGCGAAGTCGTCAAAGGCGGCCGAGTCGGCGGCGAGGGCGGCGCGGAAGGATGCCGCGCGGGTGCCCGAGGAGGTGTACGAGGCGGTGGGAACGACGCTCTGGGGGTCCGTCGGGGACCGGAGGAACTCGTCGTCTGATGTCAAAACTGCAGCAGGCGCGGGATTAGACGGCGACAAAAAGCTTGCGGCCTACGCCAAAAAGCCAACGCCCGGCGTGGATGGCAACAAAGTCACCTTCGACGCTTCGTCCAAGCCGCCGTCGACAGCGTCGACAGCGGCCACGGCGAACGCCGTCCCCCCGAAGCCAGAGGCCCCGCGGCCGCCGCCGCGCCCGTCGCACGTCCCGAACTTCTTCCCCCCCTACCCTCCCCGGGAGACGTGGGATCCGAAGGAGCTCCTGTCGGCGTCAGTCGCCAACGCCGCGATCATGGGCGGGATCCTGTCTCGCGTACACAGTCGCGAGAAACGAAAATTCCCTCTTACAGCAACCGGGGCAACTGCAATGGAAATGGAAACAACGAAAGTCTCGACGAGTGAGGGCGGCAGACGTGCGACGGCGGCGGCGGCCTCGGAGCGAGACGCGGTGCGTCGCTCCGTCGTCGGCCTGGGACGGCCCGTCGGCCGCACGCACTGGGGCTCGCAGTGGCTGGAAGACGACGAAGGGAGGGGCGAAGGGACGAGAGGGTCGCGACCGAACGACTCCGGCGGGCGCCTGTCGGACGTACGGATCGCGCCCGGCGAGGGGGCGGCGGCATCGGCGGGCGGGGGGGGCGCCCCGGCCGCCGCGTCGGCGAAGAAGCCCGGGGGACAGGAGGCGTCTCAGGTCGTGCCGCTCGGGAGGGCGAGCGGATCCAGGGTGAGTGGATGAGTCTTAGCAAGGGAGCCCACTTGGGGGGCTGTCCTGCTATTGCAAGATTCAGGTTTTCTTCTGCTGTTTCCTCATGATGGCGTCATACCGTGCTGTTGCTTCTATTCAGCTGTCCAAAATATTGGAAGGCAGCATGAATCTTTCATAGGGATGCCCTCGTCAGCTATCGAACTTGGAAGAATCCATCCTCAAGGTAGGAAATTAAGGAAGGTTGAGAGACAGTGCTCCGCCCATCACACCTTTGACGCCAACGCGGAAACAAAACCGACGGCAGGCGAAAGAAGCCTCCAGGCCCAACATTAAAGTAGCCCAGGGCCAAATACGGATTTGGCTCCTGAATTTTTGCATATTATTTCGAGATAACAATTTATGTAGAAACCTACACACTGCGAACAACGGCACTGGGCAACGTAGTATTGTGATTTTGTTGGATGCTACTTATCATTAGGTGGATCTGCTTTGCGTACGGAGATTGATCTTTGAGACCAAAAGGAGAAATGAGCCAAACTACAATGATGGCGTCTAGTCGTACATTGGCTTTTTGCCCGAACCGACAAACCATGGCGGAGCGTTTCACCTCAAGGTGTTTGGCAGGTGTGCGCGGAAGCTTGGTGGACGGAAGCAAGACTGACAGTTTTTCTGTCCGGACCCAAAAACAAGTGCGCGCCACAAGCGCGCCACAAGCGCGCCACTGGTGCCGCAAGACCAAAACAGCATTACAATAGCCGACGTTTCATTCGACATTGCTCACAATAATTGGCTGACTGGCGGCATTGCATTGTTGAAGAAAGGTATGCGACCCATCGCAAGTAGCGTGGAGATTTTTTTCAGTCGTACGTGTTGTAAGGTACGAATTGCTAGAAGAAGTATGGTACCTACTACTGCATGGTACCTTCCCCCACCTTCCACAAACTCCACCACGCTTACATTTCCCAAAAACGGCTGGGTGCGCCGCAAGATCGCTTCTCACACCTTGCGTGCGACTGCAAAGTTCAAACAAAGGTGCTCGAACCACTCTCAAATTCTTCCTCAAACTCAACAGGACCGCTCAATCCAAGCTCAATCAGGAGACGTGAAGGTCCCCGATGGGGTAGAGGCCTGCCAGCACTTTCGTTGAATGTGCTTATATTTGCCTTGATCCTCTTCAGGGCCAAACTGAATTCGGTACATCTAATCTAAGCAGTGCTTCGTTGAGCTTCATTCAGACAAGCAACGCATTGTACATATTCTGGCATTGACGGGGTCAAATATGGATCTTTGATTCTCCAATGGCAATCTCGATAAGGTAGGCTTTTCGAAATGATTCGGTCCAGGCGTGACACGATCGTTTTTAGGCACACTTCCTCACGTGTCTGTCTCCTTATAGAGCTCACACAGGAGGAACCCAAGGAGGGATACTTAAATGGTCACGAAAAGAGACGCAACGCTTTCAGTCTATCCCTACCCCACCAGCAAGTTGTCCGGGCGTCTGTGGTGAAGTAGATATTGCTAGAAGTATTGATATGTCGGGTACTTCTATGTTAGATTACCTTATGTGATAAAAAATAGCAGTTCAACAAATAAATGAAAAGGGTTTTCCTGGCCACAGCTGGCCCAGGGTCCCCTCGTCTCTTTTGCGGGTTCAGTCGCAGGATGCCCCTCGAAACACCTACTTCGAATCGATGGTGAGCAGGATCTCGCCCATGAGCGGCACAGAAGGCGTCACGGCAACGAGGACGGTCTCGGCCGACCCAGGCCTGCTGTCGCACGAAGAGCTGCTCGCGAGGAACAGTGGTCGACGGCGGACACTTGAAGAATTGATTGCAAAAGAACAGCTAAACAGGCTCACTTCCACGCGCGACCGCGTCTCTCTCTTGTTCAAAAGAGTGAGGAAAAAGGTCCGTTGGTTCATCGACAATGGTCAAGTGAAAATATCAGTGAGTATAATCAATTCTTCGTACTACCAGCCAGTCAAACAGATTCCTAATATTCTCGTCCATTAGTACGATGACTTCATGATGGCAGTGACCATTTTCGTCCTCTTCGGCGACGATGTTAGAATTCTCTGCTTCCCCCCATCCGCCGATGAAGGATTTTCCTTCTTTGTCAATCTATCGTTCATTTTGTTCGTTTTGGAAATGCTCTTGCACTGCTGGGCCAAGAGTGACTATTCAAGAGGCATCTTCAAAGTCAAGGGGTACGCCTTCAGCTTCTTGTGAGTAACTAACTATACATACATCGCTTGGTCTCCTACGAAGCTACTCTCCTAACTTGACGCGAGCTATTAGTTTCTGGCTAGACATGCTCGCTGTGCTCTCCATGGTGCCAGATGTGTCATGGCTTGCATCTGGCCTTGGATTTGACGACAGTCTCATGGATAGTCTGGGTAAGCAGTAGAAAGCGTAGTAGCTTATGAGAGTCAACAACTTGGGGCTCAAACTAACTTCACTCCACGTCGATCATCTGGAAAGGCACTACTGCAACAAAAGCTGGGAAAATCGGTGCAAAATCAAGCCGGGTCATAAGGATGGCTCGCCTAGTTCGCCTAGTGAAACTGTACAAAGTTACCTCCCAACGTTCAAGAGGTAAGAAGCTACTGCGTCTCCTCTGCGTGTACGAGATTTGTCATCCTGACCTGTACACCAAATGATGCGTGTTTCCAAAGAAAAGCAGCAAGTGGACGATATCAAAAAGTTGGTAGAATCAGGCCACTTTAGTCATGACGAAATACAAGAATACTTGGAAAAGTCCAACACTCGGAAGCAGAGCAAAGTTGGCGCGGAGCTATCTGACATAATCACGCGTAGAGTGATTGTAGTCGTACTCTTAATGCTTTGCATTGTCCCCTTGCTGACATACTCATCCCCGGTGGACGATGAGAAGGACGCAACTCTTTTTCTACACGATATAAATATACAGGCTGGGGCGGATTGTGATTATCTTGGGGCATCTGTGAACGACTTCAGATCTTTCATGGATCAGCTTGGAGGAGGAAAAGGCTCGGACCAAGCATTTTTAGTTTCTCTTGACGTATCTCCACCACGTTGTGAAGGCAGCTTGCTTATCAATTTCACGGACGAGGAGACCGTATCAGCCATTAGAGATGAAGCATTGCGGACGATATCTACAGCTCCGGTGACAGTGGACGGTCTAGTCTATTCGGTGACAGCAGAGTTCAACTTGACTTCATACCTGAGGCAGCAATCGATAGCTAGTGTGAATCTGATGGTGTTCGTAATTATCATGCTGATAGTTCTCTCTACTCAATTCAATGGAGATGCGCAGCGACTCGTTCTCGCGCCAATCGAGAATATGATGGCCATCGTGAACATGGTAGGTCTCTCTAACCTATCTATCACATGATGATCCAAGACTGACGAGTTGTCCCCGCTTCTCCACAGGTAGCCGAAGATCCCCTAGAAGAAATCGATTTCAAGTCCATGCCAGGAACCGGTGTCTACGAGACTCACGTTGTACAGTTGGCCATTGAGAAGATTACAGCTCTACTGCGAATTGGGTTTGGCGTTGCAGGGGCCGAGATTATATCCTCCAACATGGCAGTTGAAGGAAGCGGAACGTGCTTCAACCCGATGATACCCGGCAAGCGAGTCTATGCTTTGTTTGGTTTCTGCGACATTTTATCCTTTGATCTATGCACTGAAAAGTTGGAGGACGAAATCATGACATTTGTCAACAGCGTTGCAAGGATTGTGCATGATGAGGTGACACGCTGGGGAGGGACGTGCAATAAAAATTTGGGCAATGCGTTCCTCATGGTATGGCGAATTGGCGATGAAAATGCGCTCGCAGAGTACCGTGGCGTAGGGAGGAGAGGCAGCGAGGGAAGTGCTACCAGCAGTTTTCACGAGGGTCTATCTTCCGGTCCCGATATTCTAAGCAAGCAAGCCTCAGCAATCGACTTCAAAAGAAAACATGGTGCAATCGATCTTAGAAGAATACCAGGTATGGAAGAAGGCCACTCATTTCGTATGATATCTCTCATTTTCAGCAGCTAACAAGTTCTGTCGAAAAGGCCTGGACATTCTTTCTGACAAGGCTCTCGTTGGATTCTTGAAAGTGATCGTTGAAGTGAATCGGGACGTACAACTCCTGGCATATCGTTCTGATAAGCGATTATCACTCGGAGGAGATAACAACTTCTCGCTTCGAATGGGTTTTGGGTTGCATGCAGGATGGGCCATCGAAGGGGCAGTTGGGTCCCTACAAAAGGTGGATGCAACGTACCTTTCCCCTCATGTCAATATGGCCGCTCGGATGGAAGCTGCATCAAGACAATTTGGGGTGTCGTTGCTCATGACAAAGGAATTCTTCAAGGTAGGTCATTCCGTCCGATTGCTCAGACATCATCAAAGTTTAATGATATCTAACCACCTGTTGTGTGTCGGTTGTCGGTGCTTCCAGTTGCTTTCAGAGCCCGCCCAAAAGTACTGCAGGAAGATAGATGTGGTCACAGTGAAGGGCAGCAACGTTCCGATGCCGATATACACGTACGATACGTTTCAAAACCAAGTCTTTCCCCAGCTCCGCGCCCCCAAATTCAGCAGCTTGAGCGTGCAGGAAGTTCTCACAAGGCAGGCCGAAAACTACGATGCATCGACGTGGGTATCGGATCCGGACCTCATCCAACTGCGGCGCTTGGCAACGCCTATTTTTTTGAAGACGTTCGACAAGGGTCTGAACAATTATCTGGGTGGGCGTTGGGACGAGGCCCGGGAGGATCTGGAGAAAGCCGATAAGTTGATGGCATCGAATGATATTGGCGGAGACGGGCCAAGTCGGGCAATACTAAAGTATATGGAGGCCAATCAGTGGGCGTGCCCACCCTCGTGGTCTGGCCATCGACCTTTGACTTCAAAGTAGACCAGAGGTACTTATGATTGAATGACAAAATGAATGCTTGACTAGAAAACAATTCAAAATATGATGCAGTCCTTACTCCTAACCTGTTCGATTTTCCCTGATTAAGCCTCCGGGCTAATGTTGTCCAGAACTAGGCTTGTTGTTGTTTGCTAGCCCTGCATCGTCCAGCGCATCTTCTACATTGCTTTCCAACCTTACCAGATTCCTCAGCGATGTGGTAGCGCGACCACGCATCACGAAAGTCGACCTCCTTCGGTCATGCCTGATCTCTGCCTCTGGAGGTTTCTCTGGGGAGAGCCTAAGGTACTCGGCCTTCACCCTGTCATACACATCATCTATGCTCGGACGTTTCCTCGGATCGTGGTGCCAACCAGAGGCAACCAGTGCCCTCATCTTCTTATTGAACACCTTCTTCAGGGGCGGTCGGTCCCCGCACACAAATATCTCATCCTTCAGTCGGCTGTACGTGAAGTCTTTCAGCGGCTTTTCGAGCGTCAACATCTCCCAAAACAACATGCTGAAGGAATACACGTCCGCAGAGAGATTGTAAGGTTGGTACAGGCCACACTCTGGGGCCATGTACCGGGGGGTACCTGCCATGGAAAGCCGGTAGTTGCCGTTCTTGTCGCGTTCGTTAGGGAAGAGTTCCTTCACCAGGCCGAGATCGAACAATTTTATGTCGCCCCGCACTGAAAGGAGAGAAGGGTGAAGAAATATGAGCACGCAGCGCTTGGGCATAGCTTGCCAAAATCCTGACAAATTGGATTTTGAGCTATGGATAATGTCCTCATGAAGTGCCAGTCATAACAATACACATGCTCTTGCAGCCAGCCAAGTCCGAGATTTTTTCGGGGAAAATTCAGGGAGTCCTCCCGCACCAATCAGCCAACAAAAAACGACTTCCCCAGAAATATGGCGACCCATCCCCCAAGATTTGTTAATTGTTTTCCATGGACAGTCGAGGCTCATCGCTTTCCAAGTGGCGGCCTCTGCCATGCCCCGATACACCAAAAGGCCCAAGTGCTCCGAAAGCAGCGCGAAGTACCCCTGTGCTCAGTACGGCACATTCCTATCCTGCACAGCAAGCCTCAGCCGCGCCTCGTAGAGTGCATTTGACGTGGTCGACTCCGCGCTCCACCAGTTCCTCTCGTTCGTCGCGCTTCGTCTGCCGCGACGATCGATGAATGCCATTTTCTCCCGTTTGCCTCCGTACCGTGCGGCCATCAAAGCTCAATATCTCCTTCGGACCGGCGGCGCGTGCGCACACTTGGCGACGAGACCAATCCGTCGGATTTTTGCCATTCGCTCTAGCGCCAAATTGTCCGCGGTCGGAATCGCCTGCGCATCGCGTCGGAAAAATCGATCCCTCGTCCCACCTCCCGCCCTCACCCCCCCCCCCCCCCAACAGACACACAGAACGAAACCTTCAACGGTCACTCCCTTTGGAAGTTGCCCGAACGCGGCGTCGGGGCAAACGAAGCCTTCCCCCCTCGCTCTCACCCCCCCCCCCAAATTGCTCGCATGAAACGCGCAGAACGAATCCTTCGGCCTCAATCCCCGTCAGACAATGACCAAGTGCAGTCCCGCGAAAGAACGCCGCAACCTTCCCCCCATCCGCACCCCCTCCCCCCTGCCCCTCCAATCCTTTGCAACAAACGAACAAGGCAAACTCTTCCATCCAGTCGCTCGTTTTTCGCCCGGCGGAAAAAACTTCGCGCGCGAGAGCCCCCTCTTACCGTCGAACCCCAAATTCTCCGGCTTCAAATCCCGATAGATGATGTTCTTCGAGTGCAGAAACTTCAACGCCGCGCTGATGTCGAACGCGACCTTCAACCGTTCCGCCAAGTCGGCGTCCCGCTCCTCCACGTCGTTCTTGTCCTTCTTGAACCCCATCATCCGCTTCTTCACGACGATCTTGTGCGTTCCCTTCCACCCCTGGTACACCCTCACTGCCAGCGTGTCGAACAATCGATCCATGATCAAGAAGTATCCGTGCGTCCGATTTCCGCGGACCAAGCTCTGGACGCCCCCCTCCGGCAAGCCGCGGACTTTGACGATGTTCGGATGGCTCAACGACGCGAGGAACATGCCCTCGACGACCAAATCGGCCGTGCCGATGGCGAACTTCTTGGGGTCGGAGCGGACTTCTTCCTTGAGGAACTTGACGGCGTACCGACACGTGCCGGAGGCGTGGCGGTAGTGCGTCGCGAGGAGCTTGCGGGGGTCGCCGTCGACTTGGACGGTTTGCCGTCCCCTATGGGACTTGGGGGCGGGGGGGGAGGTCGAGGAAGCGTCGGCGACCGTCGTCTGCTCGCGGTGGTCGTCGGTCACTTCCACCGACGCGTCGATCCCCGCGCACGCGATGCGGTTGATCTCGTGGACGTGGCTGAAGCTTCCCTTCCCCAAAAATCGTCCGATGTCCAATTCCTCGATCTTCATGAGGGCGACGTCTTCGACCCGGGTCTTCGCGAAGACTTGAGAGTGCTCGGACGCCTTCTGATAGGCCTTGGCGGCGATCTCGGCGACCTTTCGATGTAGGCGCGACGAGACGTCGTCGACGTCGTCCCGCTGCTTCCCGCGTCGGGCGGGGGAGGCCGTCGTCGTCGTCGCGTCGCCGTCGTCCTCGGCCGGATGCTCCTGCTGCGTTCGCCGCTGCTCCTCCGCGCCGTCCCGCCGCCGTCGCTCCTCGGCGGCCTCGGCTTCCACCGCCTTCAAGTCCTCGGCGTCGGGACCTTGGAGGATCGCGGACTCGTGGCGCGTCGCGGACGTCTCGTCCATCGACTCTTCGAGGATGGTCGCGAGCGCGGGGCGGGCGTGGCGCGTCGTGGCGGCCTCGTCGGACTCGTCCGCGGCGTCGCGGAGGTCGGGGGAGGAGGGGGACATGGCGAGTGTGGGGCGTCGTTGGGGATGCTTCGTTCTCTGTGAGCTGCCTTCGCTTCGGTTTATTGTTCGATGGATGTGGAGGCAGGCCAAGATGGATCCGACGGAGGCGCAGAGGACGATGAACTGGATCCCCTCCCTCCTCGGGCCGGCCGCCGTCGTGGTCGTCGTCGTCGTGGGCCGCCGCTTCGCAAGCAGCTTCTTGGACTTGGGTCAGAGGATCTTGATCTTGTGTCTTGTGCTTGTGGGGGGGCACATCAAAATTATTGTGCGTACTATATCCACACTCTATCTAATAGCTAGGAAAAATTTAGATACGCACTACGGTATGTTAGACCTACAGTATGTTAGACATTACAGCAACTTAGACAC
>JALLPA010001328.1:0-11165 GCA_036939895.1 Thalassiosira exigua | reverse complement strand
ATAACCTGGCTGCTGGGAGTGTCCTTGGCTTGCCACAGGCACGTCCTATGCGTCGGTATGTCTTCCTATCAGCCTCGCGCTTCAAGACCTTGATGATTGCGTTGGCCTTCTCCTCGTCATCCTGTTCGCGAGCACGATCGAGGCAGTCGCGGAGGTGGTCGATTCGCATCTGAGGAGCTCGTTCCTTGACATCCTCCAGCTTGGCGACACATGTCCATTCTGCCTTCTGCGCCTCCTCCAAGGTGAGGCTGTCAGGAGAGGGGAGGTAATTGTTGCGACACATCCTATGCAGGTTGGCGGAGTTCGTCTGACACCCTTGTTTGTACCTCACAATCCAACGAAAGATGTTCAAGTGGCGGATGTAGGTCCCAATGACCGGAGACCATGCAATGTCACTCGTCTTGACCTTTCTACATCGTTTTTTCGGCACACTGCATCAGTTCCCCATATTCCTTATCCCACTTATCAAACTGGAGCTGGAATTGTGCTGGGGTTAGGGTGCTCCTCGAGTCATGAAGAGCGTTCGCCTTTTTGCAGAGCCGATGTCGGTGTGCCAGCTGCGTGAGCACCTTAGTGTACGCCACTCTCGTCCTAACTAATTGACACCGAAGGAGGCATCCCTCTGCTTTCGTTACTGCCGGAGCGTCGAACCCCAATATGGCCTCTGCGGGAAAGTCAAAGACATGCAAGCGATGATCCCCAACCGTGCCCGGGGCCATGTGCCGGTACAGGTAGCCAGCTATTGCCTGGACACCGGCCGTCGCAAATACACCATTGATCGGTGTTGTGCCACGAAAGTACGAGTGAGGAGCGACCTCCCCATAAAGCTGGTGGAATTGTTCTATGAGACCAATATCATCAGAGCGGAATGCGCGGGCCAGCGGGGAGTTGTATATGTGGTCGTTGAAGTCACCGGACACAATGATCTCTTCTCCCCTTTGCTTCCATGTACGTAGAGCGTGGAGGAAGTCTTCCTCGAAGTACTTCTGCATGTTCCCCTTCTTGTTCCTTGGATGATAATAGCGCTCATGTTGTTCCCAAATCGTCCCGCCCATTTTCCGCGATCCTCGACAGCGAAGAGTAGTAGGTCTGGGCGGTCGGTATGCTACCACCACACGTACTGTCTTGGACTCACTCTTGACAAGCATCGAACACCAGCGCCCTAGTCCCGTGGGATCCTGGCCCACTTCGTCCTGGCTCACGACAAAGCCCGCCAAGCGACCGAACGCCATCATCGCTGTGCCGCCCGGGGCAGATCTGGAGACATCCTTCTCTGACTTGTTGCGGTTCCAAAAAAGCCACACTCCGGCGTTCCTCACCTGCGCCAAAGAGCTCATGATACTTTTGCGAGTCATTGTCAACCTTGTCGAAATTCGCCGCTAAGTTGCAGCCCATCATCACGTCAGCGTTAAGATGGCGACGGGCAGCGTCAATATCTCGTATCTTCTGTCCCTTGTTCTTTTTGTTGAATAGTTTGATACTGTTGTAGTTCTCGAAGATAAGTCGAATGACGCCATCCTGCTTCTCTCTAGAGATCCATCCATTTCCGCCAGTCTCCCGTTCCTTCGCAAGTTGCACATCAATGTCCGCCATTCGTTCCTCCCTAGAGAGGATCTTGTGAGCCCTCGACGCCAAGTGCGAGTCAGGTCGAGAAGTCGCACGATGATATTCTTCGTCCACATGTGTCACCAAGTCCTTGTTGCTAGGGCGCTGTTTGCGCATTGTGGTCCGGGACGCCTCAGTAAAAGCATCGACTCTCTCCGCCCTGGTGCACAGGCCAAGGTATGCCTGTCGACTCCGCCATTGCCCTGCTCGTTGCTGCCTCCTACGTTGTCTCCCTCCCACGCTGTCATCGAACCTCATGTGGTGCCCGTCCATTGTGCGTCGCATCCCGTTCCGTCCCCTATTGTGATAAGATTCCCCTTGGGTGTCTCCCCTACTACCACTGCTTGCACCCTCAGCAGTGGAGGAAGTGCTCTCGCACTTCATTTCTTACTCGCTAGGCCCTGACCCTGATCCCCCGAAGGGGATTCAGAGTCAGAGCGCGATGACCCTTCGTCATCATATTCCGACTGCGATTCTGCAGATTCCTCGTCGTCCTCAGACGAGTTCGCATCTTCTTCGTCGTCGGAGACATCCTCGACGTCGACGAACGTGGTGTGACGGCTATCGCGACCGGGGGCACTGTCATCGTGTGTTGACTGACCCAACTGGCGAAGCCTTTCTTCCATCTCGCGCAACTGAGCCCGCAGACACTCATTATCTCCCTTGAGCTTCGCTGCCTCCACTTTGTTGGCAACGTAGCTCGTCTTCAGGGTTTCCGTAGCCGTGGATCTTGCCCTGGAAGCCATCGAGGAGATGCCACTCACGTCGCTTCGCACGGACGCACCCCCTGTCCCTGTTTGTCCTTCAGCATGCCTAGCAGTGAGACGTTCCCTATTGATGAGGCGTTCTGCCTCCTCCCGTTCCTCAGTTGGCGCCCCTGCATTCTGTGTCCCCTCTTGTGCCAAGTTGGATAAGTCGAACTCCATCACATTGATGCCATGCCCCCTAAACATTTCCTCCGCCTCATCCCCAAAGTCCACATTGTCAGCGAAGAGGGGGCTCGTGACCGTCATGGTGGCGTCGTCCTACTCGGTGTGCTCGACCACGGCCCGCGCCTCGCCATTGAAGCAGGACAACATCGACTCCCTCGTGTTGTCGTTCCATCCCAGGCGGATCTTGGCGTAGTGGTATAGCCAAGGCGCACAGCGCTGGCCCTCCATCTTGTCAACCAACGCTGCCACGGGACCTAGCGTAGTCCGCTTAACCTTGGGCTTCACAAGGCAGCCCTTGTCATCGTTGATATATAGGACTTTCGACGAGCCAGCATATTCTCCGGTGATGCATGGAATGACAGACTCGAAGGCAGGATGGCTGTTGGCTCCATTGTTATCCACACATAGGGCGCATATCATCTCAGTCACACTTGTCTTGCGGGCAGCCCGGGCGCCATTCGAATGGACGACATGGAAACGTGTCGTGGGAGTCATCAACCCGTCCGCGATCCAGGTGCTGCTGAACAGAGATAGCGCAGCATGGGACTTGACTCCCCTCATGTACTTGATCCGCTTCCGCTCCTCCCGTGGAGCACGTGCCCCCACAAGTTGGAGAGTGACGCCGCGTCCCAACAACCGTCGGAGAGACCCATTATTCTCGCAGTGGCTCAAGGTCACGGTGGCTCGCTTGATGTCCTTCGTGGCCCATTCCAGGTGTGGGGCATTCTTCAGGTAGGACTGTGAGTCAGGGGGCTGCACACTCCTTTGACCTCCTTGCCCAATGTGGTAAGTTCCCGAGGGTTCTTCATGGCAATAAAGGGTGGCGGGAACTCCTCATCCTTCCAAGCTTCGTCAGGTCCTAGGTTCAGTCTGTTTCGCTGCAGACTCTTATCCTGACCTGTGAGGGCGATCATAAGGTTGTGTTTTATCCCCTCGGGGTCCAACTGGTGGGTAAGACCAAGGAGACAAAAGTCCTGACGGGTGTCCACCTCCTGGACATTTTTGTACCTGAAGATAACACCAGTGTTCATGAGGGGAACTCTCATCTTCTCCGCAAGTAGTCGTGCACAAATAGACGTAGACACCTTAACAGTGCCCCACATGTCAGAGTTCTTCTTCTTCCTGCCAGTGCTCCTGTCGCGACCAGTCTGTTCCATTAGCGCATTTGGGTTGGGAATATCGAAGTACGGTTCAATATCGTCGATGGAACCTGGAATAGGGCAGTCGGGCCGGATGGGTAAGGTGTCCTCATCAAGGCCTTGAACGCACAGGAAGGTAATCTTCTTGTCCTTCTTGCGGGCTGTCTTCACCATTAACCCGAACCCAATGGCCACCCTTGTCAGCTGTGCGACGCCCTTCTGCGTCTTGATCCCGAGGGTCATGTATTTCACGCCTTCGCCCGCCTCGTCGACCTGAATGCCATCATCCTCATCAATTTGCCCCACTGGAAAGTCCGTATCGACCGAATCGTCATCATCTCGCATATGTGCATCCTTGCTAGCGGGCACAGAATCCTGGTCAGCCGCCGCGTTGTTAGAGTCTTGAGACGACCCATATCACGGCTTTCTAAGTGCCGAAGTAGTACCAGGACGGGATGGCTTGGGATCTTGGTGTGGGACCGAGTCTCGATTAGCAGCGGCGCCGCTATCCTCTTTCATCTGGTCATCCAGGATTCGAGGGTCCAAAGGGGAGGAGGGGTCCAATGCGTGTTGAAGAAGGCCATGATAGCGACGTCTCATTGCCCGAATGCCGCCAGATGTCACGGAGCCCAAACCAACGGAGATGTCACTGAGGCTCAACGCAGGGGCCTTCTGTATCAGCACCTCAGCCCATCCAATAGAGTGAATTGCACACGACTTTGGACCATCCTGAGGTGGCACCGCAACAGGGATGACGCGCCCCCTCTTGGTGCTCGACCTTGTGAACGATTTCTTGCTAGGAAGCGCATAATCGGTGACGTCGTAGAAGAGAGATGCAACTTTCCCCGCTGCGGTCTTGTTCATAGGCGCGCGGGTATCTCCATGGAAGCAGCGGAGGGTGGGCTTCCCATGTGCCTTGCAGGTGATCACTGCAAACATCCCCAAGGACCAGTGAAGACCCTCGTCGTCATCCTTCAACGGGGTGTCTCGTCCCATCCTGTCATTGATCGGCGCCAAGATCAGCATGCGGAAGTTCGCCGCCTTGAAATCGGCAAGGCGTTCAAAGGAAGGGACCCCCATACCACTCCAGATGTCCTTGGCACTGAGGGCAACATCCGTGCTCGACGAACGTAGGTAAGCGTCGATGACAGAAGGGGCGAGGACTCCAACGTGTGTTATCTCGTTGGTAGACTTGAATCGCGATTGAAGGTACCGCAGGATGGCCGTCATCGCGGCATCGCCCACGCACTCGTCGTCGTGAACTTCTTTCAGGTCATAACAATGTAGAGACTGTCCGAATACCTTCCCCAGGCTCGGCATACCCGCAGAGGGAGTCCTTGACTTGGCGGCAGACGAGCGCTTGGACGCAGATGAAGGAGGCAAGGAGCGAGAGCGCGAGCGCGACCTCGAGCGGGAGGAGGAATCAGAGTCGTTGGAAGATGCGGACTCAACGTCCTCGCCACGTTCGTAACCGCTGGGCCGGGTACCGGGGAGATGCGTCGTGCTGTCATCCGCGGCCAAGTTTTCGCCGTCGGCACTCCCGTTATCTTCTCCGGTCGGCTCTGTCACTGGGACCCTCGAGTCTTGTGGTGCAACGGTCGCGGAAGGGGTGCGAGGGTCAGGCAAAGACGCAGCGTCGGACATCTTCGCATCGCCATGGCTGTCCGCAGAACCTCTGTAGACTCGCTTCGATGATCTTGCAGCGGCATCGCGGTCCGTTTCCACCTCCGGCCGGGTGGGCGAGTCCACGTTCGTCGCCTCCGCCCAGGCGGCGGCCCGTAGTGCAGCCGCCCGGGCCTTATCCTTCTTCCCACGGCGGCGCGGCGACGAGTTGATCGAGGAAGCCCCCCGCTTGCTGCTTCCTTTGCGTTTGTTCTTGGGTGGCATCGTGATGTTCGAACTGCTGTGGTCGGAAGCAGCGTAAGAGAGGTGGGGAGAGACGAAGTGAGGTTGACTATGTAGTCGTCCCCACACTTGAATGAGTGGGAGGACGGACCCATGCAGGTGAGGATACTGTAGGGGTGGCCATGGCGACCATTGCAGCCACTGCCTCCCAATCCATGTGTTGAAGTTGAAGAGCAGATCCAATATCCTCCCACGACGTAAGGTGGCATAGGAGTCCCATACTCCCCCTTGGCTGATGTGGGTGGCAGTCGGCGACAGACAGACCCCCGGTGACAGACAGACCATATCGTGGTTGTACACAAACCGCACTCTGTCTCGAAGTGACCAACCATAGTGGGTCTGTTTTCCGTTCGTATCATGGGAGTCCGAACAGAAAATTGGTCTCCCCCCAATGGACATTACGTTCGTCATACCCAATGGCTTCTCCGGGGCTGAACCGAAAACGCCATACAAGCCAGTCGCCATGTTATGTGCGCGTTCAGTGCCTCCTCCAGCATCCGCACAATCTTTCGTCACCTTAGCAATCGATCTGCCTCCAACCGATTCGCGCACAGCTCTGTTCATCGCACCCGACCGTCCTGCCAACCCCGAACCGAAAGCGCGTTGCATGTCCATTGCAACCAACTGCATCGTCGTGTTGCGTCCCCCACCTTGAGTGCATACAAACAGCGCCACCATAGACGCACTCCATCCTCAATCTTGAAGGTGCTCATACTCTCCAAGTGACCAAGCGATCCTTAGACGGCGATCCTCCTGGGAGCAATTTGTAGATAGCCCACTCAACCACAATGGTTGGTCAACGCCGTCATGCCGACGGCGTGCTTCAAGGCAAGCAGGTGTTCGTGACGTGGTTAGCGAAGTATGAAGATGTAATGCGACTGGTAGCCATTTGTGAGGGCATGAGCGTCGGTGTGGCTGATGGAACTGCGTCAGTGGAAGAGAAGAGGTTTGTCTTGGGCTGTTATTGTCTCCTTTTCCGCCTGGGCCCCGGTGCATACCGACTTGCCCAGCGCGACGAACCCAACGGCGCGCCAAACCTCGAGAACCACCGTCTCGTTCAGCGGGGGGCACGCGAGGCTTGTACCCGTGTGTTCCCCTTGGTTGTCGAAGACAATGACCGCTCCGTAAGCAGGGAGGCCAAGAGAACCATCGATATCCTAATAACAATGCCTGGCAGCCTTGGCGGCGAGTCTTCCAAGACGCCGGTACTCCATGCCTTGCAACGATATATGTCGTCCAGGAACTGGAGCGAGGATACGTGCATGATGGGGAGGAGAGGTAGCGTGGGTCATGTCCGATCGTTCCCTGACATAGACCCCACTGACAAGGAGTATCAAGCTTGGGTCGTGCCTCTAGCGTACGTGCATTCCCATCTAGCAGCGTACGAGCACCCAGATCAAGAGACTGAGTTAGGGCATGTGGTCGAGGTGGAGGAGATTCCAGAACTGACAATGGAGGACCTTTACTACGTCCATCTGAACACCACCCTCGCACGTCTGCAAGATCCGACGTCACCTCGCTTGGACCTCGACAGTCTGAGGGTTGAAGCCGCCACGTATCTCCGTAGCTATGTAAACAGTATCGTGGCGAAGCTATCGCTAGTGCCGATGTGGACGAGTAGCGGGTGGCGGGGGGCGGTCGTAGAGAGCCTGATGTGCTCGCACTACCGATTCCGGAAGTCCCGAGTATTGGACAGGTTCTGCCTCCTGGTCTGTATCCCTGCCCAAGCCGAGTTTGTGTCGCATGCTCGTGGCTACGTCCCACCATTGTGTCAATTGGCGCATCACCCTGTGGGCGAAGCCTATTGCACATCCCAAGACATGGTCCTTCTCTCGAGGGTGCTGATGGACTTGGGACTATGGTTGGCGCGCCACTATGCTCTTGTTCACCGATTGACCCTCTGTTCCTACACCGACGTGAGCCAACACTTCGCAGGGTGGAGGGATATGCTGGCATTGTCCAGATGTCCCGGCCTACTGGGAACCAATTATGGGGCGTGTACTGTCGCATGTTACCTTGACGACACCGCCAACAATCCATATCATTGCATGCCCAAAGCAATGAGAGATGCCATATCCATCTATTGGATGGGAGGACGTGCGCCAACCCTACTTCGTGGGCTGCGCGCCTGCCTACAACAGATAGCCGAGGAGCAGGGGGTTGTCGATTGGACGGAGAGAGTGTCGCAGATGGAGGTGGAACGAGCCCAAGGCGACAACCCAATCCATCCATGGCGTCCACTGTCCTTTGTACCCAACCTCGAGATGGAGGAGCGCGGGCGTCCGCCACATTTGCACGTGGGGAGGGGGGAAAACTGGGCAGAGAGGAGCTGGGTGCATTCGGTGGTGGTGTCAGAGTGCCACCATCTCCCCTTGGCCTTGTGGTATCAAGACCGATACGTATGGGTTGTGGAGTCCCAGTCAGGTGTTGATTACGGCCATTATCGCTCCTTTTTCGGCAGCCCCAACTCATTCCCCTCCCACGAGGCCCAAGTGCTCCCTGCGTCGTGCTGGGCACAAGCACAGGCAGAGCTCGAGCGTTTCCCCCCTCTCGAAACCAATCGCGACAGCATCGCCTGCATGGAGGCGGCAGTAGACGAAGTTCTGAAGACTCTAGCCACAGCGCCAACCCATCTGATCATATACAGGAAGCACGAAGTTGATGGTATTGTAGCAGCAGTAGAGTTCGCAGGGCGATTCCGGGCGTGGGCCATCCAGGAAGTGGGTCCGGGGTTATACAGCCGACCTTGGGCAGAGTACCTAAAAGACTTGATACCAAAAGTGGATCACCTCGCGCGAAGGGCGGGCCAGCATGTGTTCTTGCTCCATCCAGCCGCACTAGGAGCGTATCCTGGGATAGTGTCGATTCATATGGCGTGTGCCCAATATCGCGAGAGGGCCAGACTCGATGGCGTGGGACTGCCCATGAGTCCTCCTCATTCATGTGCACCGTCCTGTGACGCAGATCATGATGGAGTCCTGTGGGATCGGCCCCCCATTGGCCAATCAGCGCGGTTGAGGCAGATCGCCACATCCGAGGTCGATGGATTGGTAGCGCTTGCTCGAGAAACATTCCCGTCCTTGGGGCCACGTTCGTTGGTGGATCGCTTGTCTTCGAGGTATCATCCAAGCTGGTACTGGCAAGGGACCGAACGGTGGTGGACTGGATACGAGCGCTGGTGGCATGACATGCTATATTGGGACGAGGACGGGCGTATAGCCGCGCGAATCTTGGGGAACATAATCCCACTCGGTCTCCCTGTCCCCTGGGCAGCGCCACCAGAGGCGATGATACAAAGGCAGCGCGATCAATTCTCTCTATCCAATCAGAGGCGCAGATTTGCTGCCGACTGTCCTGTAAGTCCCCATATTCTGTACGACCCAACGACGACTGGTTCGCCCGATGAGACAGAGATGGAAGATCGGTTGGGGAGGATCGGTACAGAAGCATGGTACAGGGAACTACCGGTGGAAATACCAGAGTCTGAGTCCACTCAATTTTGGTGGTCATATTCCATCTCACAATGGCCCTGGTCTCTGCAGTCGAATGTATATAGTCATGGCATAAGCAGAAGCGATCTTCCTCCCGATAGGCAATGGATAATACCACCTGGCAGACCACCATATGGGGACTCTTGGAACCACCAATCGGTTGTCGACCGTCTGCGCCGGAGAGGGCTAATGAAATGGCGAACCGATATATCAACATTCTGGAACGGTGAGGGTGATGAACCAGATAACTCGGGAGAAGGCACGTAACAGGGGGATAGAGGCAGAGGAAGGGCATCAGGTGGCACCAGTAGTAGAGGGAGGTCGGGAGGGGGGGGGAGCATCTGGAGCCTGGACAGGGGCGTAGATAACACTTCTCCCGAGCACCGTCTCTGTGATATCTCGAAGCTTGGGACTTCGGAGGGAAGCCTGTGGTTCTTGTTTCTCGAAAACTTGATGCCGACACACAAGTACATGAGCGATCCTTTCCAAGCCAAGAGGTGGGACGAGCCAGTATCATGTAAAATGACCCTGTAGTAACTTTGACATAATCTGACGATGTTGCACCTCGAGAGGGGTCCGGATGGGGCCGCGGGCGTAGTCGAAAATGAAGCTTGGGAAACCCGTCGAGAGAACGTGGTAGCTCGGGTAGAAGTAGAGGAAAACGAGTTGCGTCGTTTTCAGTCCCTCCTCGTGGGATTAGCTGATCACCTGGCGACGTTCCCGGCAAGGTACTTAGAGGAGATGCGCAGCGAGCCTGGTGGCCGTTTGGCACTGGTGCATGAGGTCCATAGGCGCGTTTTGGAGGTGTTCGAGTATGGGCAGTCGTCTCCAGCCAGCTGGACATATCCCTTCCGTGAGGCGTGTGGACGTGAACGAATCCTCGGTCTATATTACTCTCGAGTGGAGCGTCTGATCGTCGAGGAGGAGCTAGAGCGTCATATCGGAGCGAGAATCCGAACCCCAGAGGAGATTCATCTACATTTCCATCAGTTATTGTTTCCTCCCGATCACTTGGATAGCCTCTCCCACCTGGTGCCAGAGGGAAGCATTGAGATGTGCATGTTCGTAGTACCTCTCGACCTGCCAGGAGAGCGTTGGAGGCCCAATGTGGAGCACAACCAAAACCTCCGCGCGCTGATCCGCGGTACACGACCCCCAGGGATGCCAACCCTCCTCGATTATGCACCAGCCATCGTAACTTTGATGGAAGCAAAGACTGCCCTGAATCCAGGTGTCTCGCTGCTCGCCCGTGCCGTGAACGAAGGGTGTGTTCTGGTAGCAAAGATATCCCGCATGGCTCTCTTCGAGCACCACCGCACCTTCCTCGAGTCAGGTTATTTGGGACAACTGTATGGCCACCTAGCCCCACGCTTGACGGCAGCCATTGTCGATGAAAGAGGCAGTGTAGTGGAAGGGGACCTAGAGATGGCGTATAGCCGATTGCTCGCCCTGGCCACTGATGTCGAAGCATTGCGAAGCCACGAAAAACGCCGACGTCTCGCAGTGTCGAGCCGTTGCAGCATGTATGAATGGTTGTTAGGCCGGGTCAAGCCAGCCTCCATGATCGACTATCTATCGTTCCGATCCATGATGCGAGCACGTGCTCGGCGTGTGGATATGGCCGTGACACCCATTTGACACGATGGACCCAGTGGGCCAGTGGGTGGGGACGCCTTCGGGGAGGAGGTCCGGGAGGGATTGTAGAGGAGATCGTTAACGGATGAGGGCATGTTATGGAGAGAGGCCAAGGGGGAGGGGGGGGCCATGGAGGGGGAGGAGGCAACGGGGGGGAACGTCCAAGTAGCATCGCTGTCGGAAGCGTCTGGCGGCCGGAGCGGCGACCGGGGCATTGGAAGGGCATCATTGGGGCACAATCGCTGGTCCGTTCTTCCCAGAGGAAGAAATGGGCGGCGGAAGAGGCGAAGAGACGTCGGCCGAGGTCGGCTCTTCGTAGTGTAGAAAGCATATTAGTTCCTATGTAGAGTGTTGTTTGTTCATTTCATCATGGTGCAAGGACAACCGTGAACCGGATTGTCCTTTCACGTCGTACCAGGGCAACAGATACGTCATGGTGCTGGTAGAGTTGGATTCAA
>JALLPA010001327.1:0-12977 GCA_036939895.1 Thalassiosira exigua | reverse complement strand
CTTTTAGCTACATACCCTCGATGGGTATCTAAATTTTGCCCAGCTATTAGAGTGTAGATATTTATTACGATATCAGGTCCGTCCACGACTGGTTTCGCTCAGGCAGCGAGGCAGGAGAAGAGCGAGCATGGGCATGGGCCACTCCACTCTCCGACAGAGCCTCCACATGACTCTGTGAGAGAGTGGGCATGGGCGACACTCACAGGAGAGAGCATGGGTTGTACAAAGGTGCCACCTTTGGCTCCGGGATGGGATGATGACAAAAATGCACGGAAATCATGCCCCCAAAGAGAAAGAAAAAAGCCAAGAGGGCCAAGCTGTTGCCCCACGAGGTGGAACTTGTCGCCTCCGGACATCTCACGGACGTGACCCACGAAAACTCGACCGCGACGTGGCTGTCGGCGCCGTCCACCGCGCTCTCGGAAGAGCAGAAAGCCTCGAAGACGTTGGTCTACAGGCACATGGGCGACGAGGAGCTCGCGTTCCTGCGGACCACGGGCCTGCTTCCCGACACGCAGCCCTACCAGACGATCGTGGAGGGGGCCGTAGGGAGGACGTACTGCGAGGGATACCTGTGCGGCCTGCGGAGGCCGAGCGGGAACGTCGTCACGACCGTCGTTGAATTTGTGGCGAGTTCGCGCCTCGTCGAGGAGCTGTTCTCGATGCAGAAGAAGATCGAAGACGGATGCTTCTCGCACGGGCTCGGCGACAAGGGGGGGAGGGGCCTCGCGCTCTTCAACGCGGATTTGGCGGCGGGGAACACTATGTACCGAATCGTTCTAGTGAAACGGAGCTGAAACAGCGTGAAATGATAGATGTTCGATGCGGTCCATATTGCGGTCGGCGGGTCGATCACCGGTGCTATGTAATTTTGCCCCAATCTCGTACTCATCTCATAGCATGGAAAGAAATGAGATGGAAAGTCTTAATTTTTCGTTTCGTGATCACTAAGGTGAAGCATGAGCCGAACCAGCTTCTTTCTCGGCAGCTAGTCTCTTTCTTCTCCTTCTCTTGAACCGAACGACTGCCCTTAATATCACCCCAGCTTCCCTCACGTACATGTCCCCCAATGTGATATGGGCGCTAGTTATAAATGATTTTCTTTTCAATCGAGTTTGCAGTGGATGGTCCTCGTTGAGCTCTCCAAAGTCACTGCCTTGTTTCTAGCAGCGAAGAATAAGAGAACAACTTGTTGAACATACACACAGACGCACACATAGACACACACACATCTAGACTCACCTCTTTAGCGAGTCGCTTTGCAAGAAGTGATGCGACATTTACGATGTTGACTTGCTTCTTGTCATTGACAGAAATCTCCAGCAGACATTGGTCTTTTGGATACAGACCATCTTCTTGATCGACTTTGCCGGCCATTCCAAGCGGCGGCCTTAATTTGGACAAAAAGCTCTGCACATCACAGGCATTGATGAACCAGGTGGCCTCCGGATCAAATTGGCTCCAGACGCTCACGAAGTGCTCTAAGTCTTCAGGCCCCAGCAATTCTCCTTCGTCGCTGGCTTGAAACGCTTCCAACACCACGGCAACAAACATATTCAAAATCACGAAGGACACGATCATCGTGAAGCTGTAGAAGTAGAGGTACACCGATATGCCAGCACTGCAGCCATTCACCTCCCTGCAATCGGGATAATCGCCTTCGCTGAGACACCAAGGAGATGCCTCATCGTACACTGGATTTGTCTGGCATACTGTGTCTGGCTCTTCCAAAAGCCCGTACATCATGCCATTCCAGTTCTCGCCAGTCGAAAATCTTAGGAGCAGTAGCATTGCATCGCCGACCGATCTAAATGACCAGCGCTCATTCCAATCGCCTTGCAACGTTACGGTCGCATATAATTGCACCCCACAAACCGCATAGATGAAGACGAGTAAGACTAAGAGGGCTCCGATGTTGACCATGCCTGGCAAGACAGACAACATCGTGTTGAATGGCGCTCGGAGTTGTTTCACTAGCCGTACCAGTCGAAGGAGACGGCCCATTCGCAGAAGGCTGACCAGGGAGGATATGGAACCTGCAAGACGATGGTCACTAATCACCACTTGGAGAATGAAACCCACCCCAATGCCGCACACGACCGTGAAGTCGAATATGTGCCATCTGCTCCGAAAATAAGCCTTGCCGAGGGCCACTAACTTCAACGTCGTCTCAATGACAAATATGGTTGAAAAGACCAAATTCAGAACTCCCAAGACTGCTGATTTTCCCTCTGAGTCGCCGAAGGCAAACGTGGCGATGCTGACGCTGTTGGCGACTGTTATTGTAGTGATGAATCTGTTGAACCACGGATTGCTTCCTGGCATGATGAAATCGTAAATAATGGCACGCAACTTTTTTTCAGGTCGTCTCAACAACACCTCTGGACGAATTTTCATCACAAACTGTTGAGTTGATGCCCACTGCCGTTGAGCATCCGTCATGAGGCCTTGCCCCTTGATCTCACGAAGGCGCGAGAAGTTTTCGATTATGACACCAACGAACAGTTCGAGAATGAAAAATGCTCCCAGGACTAAGAACACAACGAAGAACAAAGCCCACAGCCTGTTGTTATCGCGCACTGGCTGCATATCGATGCCTCGATTATCAATCGCTGCATACATTACATCGACCCAGCTGTTTTTGCAAAAGAGACGACGGTGAGAATGGGAAGTGGATAGAACTGTAAGCGAGCTTCTTCCTTACCTTTCGGTTGTTGATATTTCAAAGAGCAGTGCAAATCCTCTCAGCACATTGTTGAAGTTTTGAGGTATTGTTGGTACCCATTGACTGTCCATACATGAACACAATTCTCTCGACGTCGGCATTTTGCCACTTTCCCAAGTGCTTGCGCCACAGCTGGTCGAGCCATCATTGAGCCACGACAATTCAGTATAGGTCATTTCTCCAACTAGTTTCGGATAAGTGACTAGATTGAGTTCGTCAGGAGTCAGCGTTGCTTCGTCGCACTTGTAAAATGTTCCTTTCAAGAAAGTGACTCCAAAGATAGCGAACACCAAGAAGAACAGTGCGCAAATGACACCTGTTCAAAAGTGACAATTCTTCGTTAGAGGGCAAAAAGCGGGATGGTACGAAACGGCCAATGAAACACACTCACCAACGTCAATAACCGATGGCAAAGACAGAAGCAACGCATCCACGACAATCTTTATCTCTGGGAATCGATTGATCATTTTGAGAGGTCGGAGAACTCGGAACGCCCTCAGCACTCGCAACGTCTTCCCGCCCTTCACATCAGAAAGCTCTAGAATAGATGCCACGACAGCTGTGAAATCTAGCAGATTCCAACGATCTTGAAGATACTTCATCACCCCCATCGTTGTGACCTTGAGGAGAAACTCCACCAGAAAGATCGATGTGAACAGGTAGTTCAATATCAGCAGGCCACGAGACAGGGGTGAATTTGGATTCCGAAGGGGGTCGTCCACGGCAAGAACCACGCTGCTCAATATTATCACGCATGTAAGGCAGGAGTCAAATCGTTTGTCTGCCACGAGTTTCTCGCATCGTTTGCGGACCTCAACGGACTTTTGGAGAATATGTTCACCACCCCAAGAGCTCACACGAGATCGTAGTTTGTGTTTCAACAACGAAAGCGCTTCTTTTATTCGTAGATACATCGGCGAGGGATCGTCCTCAGCGGGAGGGTCTCCTTCGGGGTAGATCCGGCTGCTCCCTAGGTCGCTCCCATCGAATGGACGAAGCAGTATGGCCAAGAATAAGTTGAGGGCGCAGAACACCCCAAGAACCATCAGTGATATGAAGTAAAGAGGGGCAACTGGAGTAGCTTTCCAACAGTCGTACATCACTGTGTTCCAGTTCTCCCCAGAAAGGATTTGAAACACGGTCGTCGCCGACCAGAAGAAGCCATCGAAGTTGGAACGGGGCACTACGTCGGCGGCGTTGTATTTCGGGTCCGTGATGTCAACGTGCGCTCCTGTAAATTCATCAAAATGCAGCCGATTCGAAAATAGCTGCATCCCAATTAATGACTGCCCAGGAGACGACAAGAGTGAGTTAACGTTCGCCCCTTTCTCAGGCATTTCGATTCATTGGACGATAATATTACCAATGCACTTACATAGATGAAGATAAACAGCAAGAGCAATATCCCGAAGCTTCTGACATCGGATGCAGCCCGAGCCATGGTGTTCAAGAGAGATTGCAATGACTTCCATTGCTTGACCATTTTCAACAATCGAACCAGACGAAGGGATCGGAAGACTGACATGACACTCTTTCCGTTGCCGCCACTTCCTGCCATACGAGCGAGGATCAGTTCGAGAACGGATAGTATTGCGATCATGCCGTCAAAACAAGTCGACCCCGAGCTGCAAGACAGTGAACCAGATGTGCCTTTGAGAGATGTGTGGAGGATTTTAAGACACATTTGTTGGGTCTTACCACCAATAAGCGTCGGGCGAAATGGAAATATTCCACAGCACCATATCAACGAAGAACGCTGCGGATGGTACATAACATTAGGAGGGCGCTAGGGGCGGCAGGTAGCGAGGGGCGATGATGCTTACCTGCAGTAGTGATGATATTGCCTGTATCAAGAACCATCTCGAACTCAGGAGATATTCCATAGTGATCACAGCTGAGAATGACAGTATTGAAGACAATGGTCGCCAGAATGAAGCGCATGTACAACCTGCTCCCCGCAATCTCCTGAGCCTTACGCCGATACCACGAATCCTTGTGAAGCATTTTTCTCGTGGCATCACCGGAAGACAGTTTATCACCTTCTTCTTCCTCCAGCTGGTGCTCAATTTCATCCAACGACTCCCCGATCACCGCCAAGACAATGTTGAGCGATATGATACCACCCAAAATGATGAGCGCTCCAAAAGCTATGATTGCTGGGCCCGTTGACCAGGCATCAATGACCCGAGCCATTATATCGCTCCAGCCTTCGAGAGTGATGACTTGGAATGTGGTAGTGAATGCATACATGAAATCGTCGAAGTTGGTAAAACCCCAATTGAAAGCCTCGTTGAAGCTGCCATCTTGCATTCGAGGGAAACCGTATGGTTCGAGAGAGTCGATGAATCTCGGGTTTCCAAATGCGTCGAAGTTGCTGCCACGGAGTACATCCAAAAAAGCATGAGGGGCTGCAAACTGGTTGGCTTTCCATGCCTTCTTCCATTACTCATGCCTACTCTTTCATAACTTACCTCCCACATGTCCGAGAAACCTCCTTGTCCGCGAAATTGGCGGTTCTGGAGCAAGTGTAAGAGCCTGGACCACTCGGCTCGCTGCAAACCCGTAGATCGACCTCATCGATTGGCCAAATGCAGTCTTGCCGGCCCGATGAAAACCAAAGCGACGACGACTGCGTCCACGATCCCAAATCGTCATTGGGGTAGGGCACGCATCTATGAGCATCTGGGTCCGATACTGCGTCGACTAGAAACTGATCCCAGCAGTCGTCCGTGGCATTTCTACAGTCGACGGGCATTCGCACTGGGAACGGGGTCAGTCGACATCGATAGTGAAAAAGGCCGCGCCAGAACGTGACCCCGAACAGTGTGAAGCATGCCAAAATGAAGACCAAGAGCACCATGACGTTGGCGAGGTCCCCTATGGACGCAATGAAGGCACTGGCAATCTTTCGTAAGCTGGGGAGCTTCGACACCGACCTCAACGGCCTCAGCACTCGGAAACTCCGTAGGACAGACATGTTTGGTACGCCTGGCATGAATCCAAGAATGCTGAAAGTGTACACACGCGATACAGTCAGGGTTGGATTGGTGCTTGGTGTGCCTTGCAAGTTTCTCGACCTTACCTAACAATGACAATCGCAAAGTCGAGAACGTTCCATCCATCGCGAAGATAAGCCCGGTCGCCTCTCAAGAATCCAAACGCCACAATTTTCAGGATGCACTCGGTACCAAATATGATCGTGAACACGATCTCTGCCTTTTCGATGACGCTGTTCCTCAGCGATGCCTCGGCGCTGGGCTGGTAGTTCTCGTCGATGCTCCCGTAATCGACGCAGGCAATGGCAATGGAGTTCAGAAAGATGGCCACCAATATGAAAGTGTCGAAGGAGGACTGCGGCGACACCAAACGAATGATTCGCTTCCGAAGCGGCGACGCATTATTGGTCCATTCTTCCTCAGGGTCACAGGTTACATCACTTCGATGCTTCTCCTTGTCGACGGTGTCTGCTGGATGTATCGCCGAGCTCATCGCCTCTCATACCCGCCCGCCTGAGCGGAGGGCCCCCCGAAACTCTTCAAGGCCAGTTCGTACGACGAATAAATGCTCCAAGGCCGGCAACAAAGGTAGATGCTTCGTGTCGCGTAAAGTGGCACGCTCCCTCGACGCTTCAACGCCGGCGGGTCTTTACCGGTTCGTGGGATTTCAAAATTTTCAAATCGAACTTCAAACTTTGAAATCTGGGGAAGGGCGTTCCAGCAGGGGAGTGATTCCAGAAAGAGCTTCTTCGGGCACCTGGCCCTCTTCCTCCTCTGACTCGAATGCACGTCAATAAAATCATGACATCGGGGTTGCTGCTAGCCTGGTTGATGTTGCTGCCAAGTGCCACCTGGGGAAACAGCGCCGTGGTGACAATTTCTGAGGTTCCTCGGGCGGGAGTAACGTCCACGGGTGTGAAGATCGGGACGCAGCGATTTCACGCCAACGAAGTGTCCGTTTCGTTAAGAGGCTCTCACATCCAGGGAGTGGCACTGTCCGCCCTGGCGGTCGGCTCCGGGGACGACCGATGGAGCGTCGCCGCGCCCCTGGTCTACGCCCTCCCCAACCGCGGCTCGCCCGACGGCCTGATGAACGCGCGCGACCTCGGCGGCGCGGTCCTCCTGTTCGATCGCGGACCGGACCTCTCGGTGGTAGAGCAGGCGCGCGCCGCCGAGCACGCCGGGGCCGTCGCCGCGATCGTCGTGGACCTTCCGGGCGCGAACGAGAGGGAGACCGTGCTCCGGGCCCGGTTGCAAGCCGACCGCGAGGGCGTTCGGTGGGAGTCGTCGATCCCCGCGGTCGTTGTGTCCCACAAGCATCGTGGGTGACTAATCCGCGGCATGGATCTGGTCCGGGGCGACGTTCACGATCACGAGGATCAGTACGTCATGGCGGGCAGCGTTTTTGCAGAGTGGATATTGCACGGCCGCGATTCGCCCAACGATGAGCTATGAACTAGGAGCACTGCAGCCTCATGAGGAGCCCGTAAATGTGGCCAAAGACGCGGCCGTGACGCGCTGCAACGAGAGCGATCTAACTGATGGCGAAGTACGAGCTTAGATTCATAGCAGCCAAGCGCTGAGGGCCTGCCTCTTGGCCTGGCGCGATCGCCGCTCTCCTGGCCGACGCCCAACAACTCTTCAAATGAGGTTCCCCAGAAGTCGTTGCTCGACGACCGGTCCCGGGAGACGTGAGGATCGAAGGGGTTGCCGTCAGAATAGCCACCGGAATTGCCACCAGAGTTTCCCCCGCGGTCGAGGTGTCCTCCAAGTACAAAGCTCGGCCGATCGGCGGGCCCAGTGATCGTTGCTCAAATGCCCGAGAGACGTTTCTTCAGGCGTGATCGCCCCGCCTCAGGCGCGACAGCACGCTCTCCCGGCCCACGACGCCCGCTTGGGGACCGCCGCTCCTCATCCACGGAGGTTCCCAGAAGTCGTCGCTCGACGACGACGGGTCCCACGAGACGGGAGGGTCGAAGGGGTCGCCGCGGAGGTCTCCTCCGAGGTACGAGGCTCGGCCGACGGGAACTTGGCTCATTGGAGCGGGATGGCCCGGCGGTTCGTTGTTGAAATTGTGCAGCAGCTGCTGGGGAGCCACGGCGTGGGGGAACGCCACCGCCGTCGGCGGCGACGGAGAAAGCTGCGGCGATCCGCGCAGCAGCTGGTGCGGAGCGCGATACCCGTGTGGCAGAGCCTGCGGCAGAGCCTGCGGCGCGTCGGCGCGCGGCGGCGCGGCCCGAACGTCCTCCCGCCGCCGCAGCTGCTGCTGCTGCTGCTGCTGCCGTCGCCGCCGCTGCACCGCCTCGTACTCGGCCGCGCACGCCGTCGACAGGACCTCCCGCGCCTCCCTCCGGACCGCCTCCCTCGACGCCGCCTCGGCCAAGGCGTCGGCCAGCGTCGCCTCCAGCCGCGAAGCTCGCTCCTCCGCCGCGTCCCGGGCCGTCTCGGCGATGTACGCCTTGAGCTGCACGCGCTGGACGGCCTCGACGGACTGCCGCTACGTCGAGGCGAGCTGGCGGCGCAGCGCCTCGTTCTGCGCCGTGAGGGCGTCGGGGTGTCGTTCGATGAAGTGGTTGCGCGCGGCCAGGATCTCGTTTTCGGACGTCAGGTCCGAGAGGCGGGCGAGGGCGTCGGCGACGCTGGGATCGGCGACGGGTGTGGCTAGCTGCAACGCCGAAGGCGGCGTTGGAGGCGCCGGGGACTCTTTGTCCATATCAACATTCGTTTGGATGGGCCGGGATACTGCAGCATCGTTTGCTTTATCGTCGTAACCAACAAACAAAGACTTTGCATCGGGCTTCACGAGTGATGTGTCTTTGGCCATATCGCCGTAGTCCATCGTCGACTGCGTTTGCGCGGCGTTACCGTTGGTCCTATTGTCGGGCATGACGAGTGCCGTGTCATTTACCCGATCGTCGTAGTCTAAAGTTGAGCTCACGACGTGGCGACCGTTGGCTCTCCCATCGGACGGAGGGAGCGCCGTGTCGTCGACCCGATCTTCGTAGTCGATCGCCACGTGTTTCGCGGCACGAGCCAGGCCTCGATCCCGGTCCGCATCCCCAGACGACGGCGTCGCATCCGACTCGTTCGCCTTCGCCCCAGACTTCGCCGCCGCCGCCGAAGCGTCGCGCGCGACCTCGTCGCCGTTCGACGAGTTCCCCTTCCGGCCTTCGGGACGATCGACCCTTCGAGCGGACTCCCCCGGGCGCTGCTCTTTCCCCGCCCCCTTCTTCTTCCTGCCTCTCGGGGGCTTCGGTTTGGACTTCGATGTCTCCCCTCCTCGACCCGTGGAATCCCGCGGTCGTTTCGGCGACGCGGACGAAGCCTCGCCGCATTCCGCATCGGTTTCCGGAGCGGACGTTTCTTTCTCCTCCTGGCTCCGGTTTCGAGCGGGGGCGACGGCGATCGTTTCGCCTCCCGCGGCGATCCGCGACTCGACCTCGGACGACCGCGTCCGCGCTCCCCCGGCCGTAGCCCCGGACTCCCTCGGGCCCTTCGCGCCCGCCGCCGCTTCGGGGGGTTCGCCGCCGGCCCCGCCGGAAGCGTCCGAGGCGGAGGCTTCGTTCGTCGAGCCGGACGCCGGGGGGACCTCGGTTTCCTCGTCGGGGCCGGCCGTCCTCGTCTTGTCCGGCGCGCCCCGTGCATCGTTCCCTTCCGGCCTGTTATCGGGCGTCCCTGCTTCGGCCCTCCCGTCGGCCCCTTCTTTCGCTCCGGACTCGTCCTTGGTGCGGTTTTCTTCCAATGCGCCGTTTTTGTCCGAAGTCTCGTCCTTGCCACGAGGAAACCCCTCCTCCCCCCCGGCGCCCTTGCCCCCTTCCGACGCGCCCTCCTCCCGCGCCGCCGCCTCCTCGTCCTTTCGATCCTTCTCGGCCTCGAGCGCCAGGAAGGCGGGACACGTTTGCTCGTGGAGCGCCGCCTCCGCGAACGTCGGGAACGTCGCCGTCGCGCAGTAGTCGCAGCACCACGCGTACGCGCGCGGAGCCGAGTCCCCCGGTTGGTCGCCGTCCTCCTTCGGTTCGTCGTTCCCGTCCTTCGTCCCGTCGTCCGAGGCGGCCTTCTCGTCGTCGTCGTCCCCGCAATCGGAGGCGGCGTTCCCCTCTGCGGTTCGTCCATACTCGCGGAGGTAGCGACGTTGCTCCTCGGTGAGGGGCTCGGGTTGTTGTTGTTGCTGTTGCTGCTGCTGTTGCCTTTGTTGCTGTGGTTGTGGTTGCGGTTGTTGCTGTTGACGTTGTTGCTGCTGCTGCTGTTGTTGCTGTTGCCGTTGCCGTTGCTGCTGCTGCTGTTGTTGCTGCTGCTGCTCTTGCTGTTGTCGCCGCTTCAGCTCCTCCTCCTCCCGCTTCTGCTGCTCCTGCTTCTTCTTCTTCCTTTTCGCCTTCTTCCGCGCGTTCTTCCCCGCCTTTTTGCCATCGCCTTCCTGCTCCTGCTCCTCCCGTTCCAAATCCTCGAGCAATGCCCGCTCTGCCTCTCTGGACGCCCCTTCCAAATAATCCACGAGCACCTGTTTGCGAGAATAAAATTATCAACCCCGGTGAGGAACGAGAGTCGAGGGGGGGGAGGAGACCGACGACGGTTCCCCGGCCTCGAAACGCTCGTAGCGCAAGCGGAGAGAACAACGCCGCGGACGCACCTGCCGCATGCTCCGTCGCTTCGCCTCGTCCGTGACGATCATACGGGGACTGAGCGCGAACAGGGGGGGAGGGGCGAAGCATCCTCCCCCCCCTCCTCCTCCGCCTTCCCCTCCTCCTCCCTCGCCCCCCCCGTCTCCGCAATCCCGCACGGCCCCCACCATCGTCGCGGCCGTGGCCGGATCGTGCCCTCGCCGCAACAATTCCCGCCATCGCGCGTTGTGATATTCGTCTTGCAATCGATCGAACCGAGCTTGCTCTCCCGTCCCGAAGTCGCGGGGATAGGTCCTCCGTCCGGTCTTGCGATCCAATCGCCCTCCCAACGCCGGACCCAAGAGGTCGTCCGGATCGTCCGCGTGGGAGTACGCCGATCGGAAGTCGGTGGAGAGGTTGGCCATCCAGACGACCGGGGGGGTGATGCCGAGCGAAGATTGGATGGGTCCGAGGCGGAAGGCGTCCCCGAGGGGAGGGGGAAGGGCGGAGGGATCGTGGCGGGCGAGGAGGGACACGACGGCCGAGTCGGCGGCGGCGGAGAAGGCGTACGCGGAGGACGAGGAGGAGGGGTCCGAAGAGCTTCCTCCTCCGCCGCCGCTTCCGATGCTGCGCGGCGCCATGACGATTTCGTTCGAACTGCGCCGACCCTATTCTCCTTCCCGGGAACGGACGAAACGGGCGCGCGAAACGACAATGACGGGCAAACGGCAGCACGGGAGGGAGGGCGCCGTTCGACGGGTGGAGGATCGAACGGGGGAGGGAAGGCTTGGCGCCGGAGGAGGTAGGCGGAGGTGGGTAGGGGGGGGGGGGGGGGACTTGGCGGCGTGGGGGGGGGGGGGGGGGGGGGGGGGGGGGGGGGGGGGGGGGGGGGGGGGGGGGACTTGGCGGCGATCTCTCTGCGACGGCAACGGCTTTGAGGAGGGGGTAGATTGGTAAGTGTGCGTTGCCATATCTGTTTTTGAAATAATGGCACCTTTAGAAACACCATACAGTAAAAATTATCGGGTTCACGAACGACTATTTAATCAACAGTTGAAATTTAAAAAGAAAAGATACATTTAAAATAGGTTATCAATAAATATGACGTCATGTCAACGGGTATTTATATAACTTTACGGGTGTGAAAGTTTCGACCTCGATTTGGACTTCAAAAGCGCAAACGCCAAACACACCCGAGCAAGATATCATGATCTCTAACGAAATGGGGGGCTATGGGGGGAGGTGCATGCATGCTGGGCTGGTCAGATCGTCGCCATGGCCATGTCCACGGCGGCCTCGCCTCGACCGTGGCCACCTCGCCCATGGACCGTGGCCGCGGCATCCAGCGCCCTGCATGGATGCCCATCGTCGACCGCCTCCGACGACGACGACGATATCTGCCGCAGGCGACAGACGCGCGATGGACCATTGCGAGGCAACCGGCGTCTCGGTCCAGGCAGTTGGGCCGTCCAGGTCCGTCCACCCGATCGAAGATGGGACGCTGCGGCAAAGAGAAGCGCAATCGGAAGGACAAGTGTCGGAAGGTCGCGGGGGGTCCGGCGGCGTCGTCGACAACAAAAACGACGACGAGCGCGAAGGCTCGTCGCCAAGAGGCTCGGGCCGCGAGCGCCGCGCGATTTGCGGACCGGCCGAGCTGCTCCCGACGAGCTTCCCCGCTGGACGTCCGCGTCCGACTGGGGAAACGCCGTGGAGCGCCCGAATGGGAAATATTCAGGGGGGAGAAAAGGGGGCGCCCCCTCCCCCCGGTCGGGACGGGGGCTCCTTTCGCGCTCAAACCTCACCATCCAGTCGAGGGAGCGAAAATAGCCGCCGTCTGCGGAGGTGGGGAGGCGCCGACGAGGGATGTGTGCACGCGAACGGGTTACCGTGGCATTGTCGGAACGTCCCGCGAGAGCATCGAGAGCTATACGTCGCCCTCGACTCCGTTGCACGGCGAATTCCGTCGTCGGTTCCGGCAAAGCGAAGGACCCGGATGTTCCCAGAGGCCGAATTAGGAGCTCCGAGCGCGCGCGACGAGGGAGGAGAGGAGGAAAGCGAGGAGGACGCGCAATCCGGGCGGACGACTGGAACGCCGGGTGGTACGTCCTCCAGATCAATGACTACCTATCTGGACATGATAGATATGGGTATCTCGATAAGATGGATCATCGGCTCGGTCGGCTCAAAGGAAAACTGGACGACTGTTTGAAGTTGCATCCAGAAATGACCAAGCGCGATTCGGACACATTCGTGATGAGTTGAGTTGCCAGCGCTTGCGTCAACTTGGGTAAGTGCACTTGGCGTGACACTTTGCAGGTATGGTATGAATTCGCTGAATCCGAAGCAACTCGTCCCGGATAGCGCTGGAAGGAGCAAAATTGATGATCTGGGTCACGAGCGACCGGATCACCGCAGTTGACTGCGCGGCAGCCACACAATTCGGCGGCCAGACGGCCCACGTCGCCCATAAATAGATAGCGACAAGCATGCGAGGGCAAAAACCCGCCTTTGCTCATAACGCGTTCTTAGCACTGGTTATGCAACAGAGGTCTTGATCTTTGCCCTCTCGCAGCCGCGTGCCGCTAGAGCTTCTCTCTATCAGAGCCTCTGTTTTCTCTGCTAAACTTCTGCTAACTATAGGATGATGAAATAGATAAG
>JALLPA010001326.1:0-11184 GCA_036939895.1 Thalassiosira exigua | reverse complement strand
AAATGATGCTGGGTGACTAATTTGGGGTCGCTCTTTCCAATGGTGCCCACCATTTATTTTCTAAAAATTCCATCTAGGGTGTTTTTGAGTAACACTAAAAAATCGAAATATTGTGGGTATCCACCCAAAACTGTAATGAGATATGAATACAATCTCTGAAATATTATGCTCTATTGGGTATCAAAGTGAAAATGTCCAAAAATGTGCAACCGCTCTTTTTTAACTTTGAAGGTGAAAGAGATTCACACTCCACACTGCAACTGCGCTGTGTACGGCAGGGAAATATTTACATACAGCAATTACAGTAAAATCTGTGTATGTTTTTTAGAGGACAAAGTAAACGCCGAATTGATGTACAGACACGACAACAAAATCAAAAGGATACCGAAAATCATAAACACAAGATCGAGCGTCCAAAAGGCACACATCAACGTCTACCAACAGAAAATGGCGAGCATTGATTTTGTATTCAGTTCCAACGGGTTTCTTTTTAAAAATGGACTCAAAATTGCCACTGTATATAAAAATAACAACGTAGGAAATTTATGCAGACTTATGACTACTGGGTTGCATATATGACGTAGGGCCTGTTCTATTGCCATGATGTCACCACAGCAAGACTGCTCTTCAGCGACAGCCGAATCCTCCCCGGGAATGTACCCCGTGGAAACCCTGGCCCATCAACACGAATGCCATGCCGGGAAGAGGTTGAGGTGAAACCACATACATATGTGTGTGACCACGCACCACACCCGTAATCTGGCTTCCGCTGCTTGTTAGATCCCTCCGTATCAGCGCGCAGCAAATGCCACGCATTGCAAGGCTTGAGCGGAGTGTCCGCAAATTCCTGTGAGATCTGAGCCTTCAGCTTCGCCGCACTATGGCTCGTTCGGGTGAGAGCTGATCGGCGAGCGGCATGCGCAGCATGTAAATCTCTCACTACCATATTATCTGTACTACCGTAGTCTAACACAGCAATCCATCGGCCTCGTGCACCAGTGCCATGGCGTCAACGTTGGGTGGCCTGCCAACGCCCTGCTTTCTGAGCTACCTCAATTGCATAAACCCAGTATGCTTGGTTGGCCTCAGAGGCGGCGGCAAGACAAGAGAAGTTGACCTTGAGAATATGGTGCCTAGCTTCTCGACCTTGTGCAGGAGATCCCGTTGTCGTCGAAGGCAAAAGTGGCCAGTGGAAGTATAGTGCAGCAACGCATTGTAGAATAGCCATTGCAAGTGGAAGATGTGGAGGACCTGCAAGATGACCTGTTTGGCCCAGGAGGCAGGAGTAGTGCATGAGGAGTTGCCAATCACGTGATTGCACTGAAGAGCAAGTAGCTCTTGATAGTAACCTTTCCCTTATGAAGTGCCGACAGCCAATGACGTCCTGGGCCAGCGCGAATCAGTGCATCTCGGGTGAGAGATCTTGGGGTACAAGGCGAGTGGACATAACCCTCGGAGTTTGATATAGTGAAAGATCCAATATTGAATCTCTCGGTGGGTGTTGTGGGTGTCCATCCAATCGCCGATATCATCAGCCTGGCTACATACGAGTTGCATCTGTGTACGGTCAGGTTAGCATATATGGAGAATGAAGAAACCTCATGAAAGGAGCCACTGAGGCGGTGTCTCGGTGATGTGCAGTGGTGAATCATGCCCACACTGCAGACACTGTGGGTTCTTTCTCGTGGTTTTAGGAGCTGATTGTGACCCATACAGCCGTCCCGTTTTCCAACACATCCTTGATCCACGTATTTCAATAATGCCACTGTTAAATACGTGCTCCCACATCCATCGGCTGTCCACCATGGATTGAGGAGGCATTCGCTGAATGTGGTGGGGCGAGCGATAGATCCCAGGAGAAGTAGCCCCAGGGAGGTAATACCACCATCGTCAAAATTTATCTAATTGGACCAGTCAAAACATTATCATTATCTACATTGATCTCTATCAAATAATATTATGTAATATCATGTTCATGGTTTGATCTCCTCATCCTCCTCCTCCTTCTTGCTCTTTATCTTTACTGCGCTACACTATGCTGCATGTCCCACCTATGCATGTCATCGAACAGCCACGCTGAGCTTCGTATCTCTTTACTTTACATCTTTCCATATGTATCCATATTGCACATTGCTTGCCACCATCCTTTCCTCGAGCACAGTCACCTTTGCATTTATGACCACAATGTTTGCTTCAGAGTAAAGGTGGTAAATTGGTTGGGAACAAAAAATAAGAAAAAAACTTAGTTCATGCTGCATCAGTAGTTGTATAGTATAACATGCTTGCCTGTGCAATGTGGAATGTGTTGCACATATTTCTTTCCTCCTCTCCATGCACTCATATGCCCCTCCCCCACCCTTGGTAAGTCGTGTTGATATGGTGGGGATAGTTGGACACATCAGTGTCCCCATTGCCCTTGTTGAGGCAAGATATGGTGAGCTCAAATAGGAGCACAAGAGAAATAAAAAGACGTACCGACGCCCAAAAATGATACTCTCCGCCTCCCTTATTCCTACTGTTGCTGCATATTGACCCCTGTATATGTTCGCTGCCAATCTTGCCACAAAGTTGTGTTCCACTCCGACTCTGTATATTTTAGCTCTATTGGTGAGGCAGTGCATTCCCTTGTTGCCAGCCAGTCACAGCCATTTTCCATTGTATTGTCCCTCCAAGAATCTTGCTGTTGCTGCTCATATTTCTGGCATGTCTTCATCCTTGAGGGAAAAGAAAGTCATTGTGCACTCATCAATCTATGGAATTCGACAACAATAAATGAGACGGAAACAGAAAAACTAAGCTTACCTTTTGTCTTTGGGTGCCACATGCGTACAAAGAATTCATCAGCAGATGCTGCTGCTGAAAAAAGGATAAGAGGGAAGAAAGACATGAAGTGGAGGACAAGAAAGGGCAATGAGAAGGCAAGTGTACAGACCACGGCAAATAAACGGATCACTGGTTCTACAGCTCCAGTATGGCATTTTCATAACAGCCTTCACCATCATTAGAGCATCGGCTCAAGAAACGGTAGGGTGGGGACGGCAGATGATGAGTCGAAAGGTGGGAAACACTGCATACGAAAATGCCTTTGCTGGAGAGGGTGGGTAGCATGAACAACCTGATAGGCTTTGGTCAAAATTGAGGTCGTTGTCAACAATGAATAAAAATATGAGGTGGTGTGCGTGCACGTCGTGATGACTGCCTTGATGCTTGGTGAGATGAATAGCCTGTGATGCAGGGACCAGAAATAGCCGGCTGACATTGGATCAATCCCCTCTTTTGTGTATAAAAGTGTAGAAATTCCAACCAAGACAGCATAGTAGAATGTAACGTTTGCAATGGGTAAAAAAGGTCAGCTCTAAATAAGTGCTAAAATATTTTATTTTGCAGACAAGAATATTTTAAGGGAACCACAAGATTTCTCCATTAATCAGATTTGTTTTCTTCCCATCCGATAAGATGATTGTCAGACAAAAAAACTATTTTTATCTTTCGGTCATAATTGTAATAAATTTCATTACTGTCTACAAAAATCCACGATATTTTTCAGATGGAAAGATTGATTTTTGTTGTTGTCGAGTATGTCTCAGACACTAAATATTACACAAGTCAGTATGTAGTATCTGCAATAGACTAAAATAAACAAATTAATGAACTAGGTCTGAAAAATCAGATCTACATACAATGCATCAACACATGTGGTATGCATTTACCTCCTCTGTTAGCTATATCCAGACCTAGACACACATTTTTGTATTTATATGCACACTTGCTTGTTTTTGCACCATCAGCACTTCATTGGTGATCGTTTTGTGCAGCTGATCTAGGAATAGAACTAAATTTACAAACATGCTATTTTTTGCATTGATAGACTTAATCTTAAAGTCTCCCCAATTCTAACAGGGAGAGACATATCTGAAGAATGTTGAGCATCTTTTTGGTTGCTATCTACTGGGATAAAATAAATGTGTAGAGGAATTCTGAACACCTGAATTCCAGAATGAGCCTATCTCCCTGTTCGAATCTAGTTTATTCATAAATATGTTGCTTCAGAGCATCAAGAAGATTGTTAGCCAATTTTACGGCTTCATTTTACCCGTGTCTTATGTGGAGGGTGATCAGCCATGATATCATGGCCAATGCATAAAATTATCCATGGTTTTCTAATACAACAGGTGTATTCATTTTTATTTAAACACATCCTCTAGAATAGTTTTATTTGTGCAGCTACTTCTCTGAAAAATATTTGAGAACTGTCGTTTTAGCCGTCGTGTGTCATCCATACACATGTTCTATCATTGTGTCTAGAATCATTTCTTCCAGGACAAAACTCCCAATATGTACAAGTCCAAGCTCATAACTATTGCCACATCTGCCAGACTCGTCATTCTTATAAGGGGATTGAGCATGAAATGTTACCATGGGCAAGCCTTTGACCCTTGACCAGTCAATTCAATATTCAACCTTGAAAGCCAGCCCTGTCGAGAGAAGGCTGCTAAAGGATTGAGGTCTAATACTTTGGGATACAGGCAGCTACAAGCATCCTACAGTAGTAGGCAGGCAGGAGAGGTAGGGACAAAGTATAAAGTAGAGTCAGTCAGTCAGCAAAAGTAGGCGATTGTCTTCGGCCTCTTTTTCATTCTTCTCTTTGATNACTCTTTGCACTTCCAGCTTTGGCCAGGCACGAGCCAGAAGAGCCGAGGTCCAGTCCAGGGGGACTTGATTGACTGGGAGAATTAGCTCCGTTGATGAGTTAGCTTCAAAAGATTGTGGTGCGGGCCCAACCTTATTTCTAGAAGTTGTTGAGAAATGACCCTAGATAGATTTGTTTCCACGGTGATTGGACCCTTCAGGCTCCTTCAGGCGCCAAGAATCGTCCCATCGTCTCTCTCTCTCAACACCAGCGCAAGAGGGGGGCACAAACAATTCTAGAGTCGACGAGTGCCAAAATCGTAAACACCTATTTGCATGAGTGGGGAGGTGCTATCGTAAACCGATCTCTCACTATTCCACAAGGATATGAAATGCACAAAACATACAACGCCTAACACAGCATTTAGTGGCGTGGCGAGTAATTGCTTTTGAGGATCTTGAGTTGTTCCGTTTAAAGACGTACGGCGTCATTTGGCAGGGAATACAATCATAGCTCTATGATGGCTGAGTAGATTCGCTCCGTTGGCACGGTGGCGATGCCTACCTAGCTTCTTACATGACAGAATTTCTCCCAAAGCTTTGACTTTAGTTACTTGGGCGATTGCCTTCGGCCTCTTTTTCATTCTTCTCTTTGATTTCGGCCATTCCTCACCCCTGAAAGTTGATTACCGAAAATTTTCGAGAGCTTCCATAAATTCCGGCCTCGGGTTGGCACAAGGGCGAGACCTTCGTATGATAATCAGAGCGTCGGCCACCGTTGGCGCAAGATCCGGCGAATACTTCAACAGATATGCAGCGATCATGGTGGCAGAACGGGAGATCCCGGCCTTGCAGTGCACAAGGACTGCTCCGTTCCGAAGGGAGCGGGCAATGAAGTCTGCAGCGGGATGAAGAAACACCTCTACATTCGACAAAGCTCTGTCCCTCAGGCGAATCTCCTTGTATCGAAATTGATCCGGGAAATGTGCCTGACATCCGCACGCGAGAATGGACGCGATGCCATTGCTTCGCAGCTTCTCTTCACACATGGCGAAATGCTCGCCAGAGATGTAGATTCCCTCCGTGATTTGGTGCGCTCCCTTTGGCCCACATCTCTGTGGAGAAGCCCTTTCCTTTCCCCTTTGTTTCTTGTTCTTCTTGCGTGGCATTGCTAAATCATTGAACCTAATACTCTATTATTGTATCTGTTACCAGTCAGGGGAGAAGCCGCACTGCAAGATATGATGGCATTCACTTTTTCGGTCTTTGTGAGCGGCACTACTGTTGCCAGACATGCACTGAACGGAGATGATACCCAGCCATGCACCCATTCATTTGGAATCGATTAGTGTGTAAGGCCTTCCAACTGCAAGACCAATATTTTGAGTACGATGACTCTAACGTGTATTGTAGTAAGTCGTGAACCCTCCCTCGAATTTAAGACGAGGTCCGAGGCGACGAGATAAAGTCATGCACCCATTCATGTAAGGCAGGCCTTCCAACTGCAAGACCAATATTATGATTACAATAACTCCAACGTGTAAGTCGTGAACCCTCGCTCGAATTCAAGACGAGGACCAAGGCCACGAGAAGAGCAGGCATAAAAACTATCTACAGCAAGCTACTTTCGTGTCTTGGCCTTGTCTCTCTGGGCCTTTGGGAATTTATCCGCGTGTCATCTCATTTGATACATTAGAAGTACTCTCTGGTTTTACAGGTTCTTTACGCCTTCATTCTGCACGAGCCGGGCCTTCGCCGTCATCAGCAATCACTGTACACGGCTCCCTCGAAGACGCGCAAGTTGAACTCGACCCAAGCCCTCGTGAGCTCGCGCCCCCCAAGTTCCTCCATGAGGGCGCCGTCGTACAGTCCGTCGCACACCTCGCCGTCTATCGGGAACTGGGCCAGGCATTCGACGTCCCCGGCGTCCACTATCCGGCCCGCCAGGCCGTCCTCCGCATCGAGAGAGATTGCGAACCGAAACCGCGCCCGCTCGATCGGGATCAAGCGCACCTGGTCGATGGGCGAGAATCCCAGTTCGAAGGAGGCCACCTCCACGGCTCCGCCGTCGACGTCGCAGATGAAGGCGGTCTCGTTCGGGAGGCTCTTCGAGAAGAACTGATTGTTGCTCGGCTCGAAGAAGCTGGTGTTGCCGGTCGCGAATACGGATATGTGCGTGCGGTTCATTTGCAGCCCCAGCTGACGCCTCGCTTCGGTGCCGTTCGAATCCGTGAATGCGATCGGCTCGTTGGGGAGCGGCACGCACAGCCTGCCCCGGCCGATGCAGAAATCCGCCGAGGGCGGTCGGATGCTGTGCTCCTTGCACACCGAGCAGGTCCTGCGATCGCCGTGGCCCAGGTACAGGCTCGTGTATCCCTCCATCGGCCGGGGCGTGCTGTCGAACAGGTACGCCAGCGCCGTCAGCATCAGCGCGGGGATGAGCACGAAGAGGAAGCATCGGATGAGCCTCCTCAAGCATTGATGGGCGGTGTAGAATCGGCTGTCCATGACCTTGAGAGCTACCCGCTTGGCGGCCGAGCCGAAGATGCCCTTCCTCGAGAGTCGATGGAAGCCGCTAAAAGAGAAATTCAACCATTAGTGTCAGCACCTGATCTAGTTGCCTGAGGGTTAAATGGCTCGCGTCAACGGATATGATATAAAAGGAAAGACTCACTTGTCGAGTTCCCCCACGAACGCTACGGCCGCGAAGTTCTGGAAGAGGTCAATGACGTCTGACGACTGGGCCACGAACATGAACGATATCGCCACGAGGAAGATCCCCTCGGACAGCCTCAGGAGGTTGATGAACTCCCACTTGACCGAGCAGCGCGGCGCCCCGCCGGGACCCCTCCGCCCCACCGGCCCGCCCATCAGCAACAAGCCGTCGACGAAGTCCCCCGACGTGAAGATCGAGACGAGGCAGGCGACGACGCGGGCGCTCAGGTCGACCGAGCTGCCCTCCTCCTGTTCCCGCAGCGCTTCGAAGAGCAGGTACAGTATCCACACCTGGACGAGGTACACGCACAGCGGGAGGACGTGCATCGTCGCGTTGTCGGCGCAGTAGAACATGCTGAAGGAGTCCTCCGGGAGTTCGATCTCCCCTTTTGTAGCGCCGTCGTCCGCGCCTTCGTCGAGCCAGCCGATCCCGCCGTCCGTCTGGTCCTGCGGCGCGTCGTCGTCGGCGACCTGATCGCCGGAGGGAGGGGGGGGCTGGGACTGGGACCCCCCCTTCCGCGGACGTCGGCGGCGGAGCCTGCCGAGCCATCCCGCGGCGTTGGCATCGGCGTCGCCCGGTCCGGAGCCGTCCGCTCCGTCGGCCCGCGAATCTTTCCGGCCCAGATCCGACGGTCGGCGCAGGTCCAAGATCGGGTCGACGCGAATCTCGTCGCTCGTTCGGCCCCCCTCGACCTGGGCCTCCTCCAAGTTCGCATCGACGTCGAATGGATCGAGATGCGTCGCATCGACGACCACGGTCGCGGTCGCGGCCGCGACGCCCGCCTCGACGGCGTCGCCGTCCCGCTCCTTCTCGTCGCCGGACGCGCCGGCGGCCCGACGATCCGGCGCGGAGGTCGGCGCGGCGGACGCGCCCGCGCCTTCGACCGGATCCCCGCCTCGGCGTCGGAAGTCCCCGAACCGCCCGGCCTCGGGATCCCCGTCGGCTCGATCGTCGGCAGAGGAGGTTTCCGGCGCTCGGACGCCGCCGCCGCCGTCGACCGCGTCTTCCTCGTCCCGAACCGCGTCGGCGTCGTCGTCCGCTGGGGGGGGCGAGCCCTCGCACACGCCTAGCGCCCCCCCTTCCATCCTCGGACGGAGATTAGCAGAGGCAGAGGCAGATCGGCAGATTATGGCTGTGCGTGCACAGCCTGTGCGTTCACAAGGTAGATACGTCGACGCTGTGCGCTGCGCTGGCTGTGTTGTCTGCGTGTCTGTGCAGGAATGCAAAGTTTCCACCATGATCACGGGGTCACGTGTGACTCCATAGCTCGATGGCGGACTGGGCACACAACATTCTGCAATGTTTTGTTTTCGCCCCCTTGCTTTCCTCTAGTTAATTTTTGAGCCATCGGCAGAATAGCTAGATCAACCCACTACCAACATAGCGCCTCATCCGGCGGAGTCGCCTCCGCCGCCTCAGCGCCGCCCTTCGCCCTCTCCTCCAGCGTCATCCTCGCGGAGGTCGTCCTGGGTCGCTCTTCCGGTCCATCCCCCGCATCGCCGGCGCCGTATCCCCGCCGCTGGCCCTTCGCCGCGCCACCAGATTACCCTCGTATTGCTGGCCCTTTGCCGCGCCGCCGGGTTTCCCCCGTATTGACAGCGTCTCCCCTTGACCCCTCCATTCTCAATGGCGCTCCTCTTCCCATCATCGGGGCGGGAGCATGATCTACGACTCGTTCATGGGACGGGTCGAGACGACAACGATCATCCGGAGGAGGCAGCAGAGGGGGGAGGGCGATGTGGTGGCACGTTGGGGGGAGACAACGTGAAGCCCGAAGCTGAAGCGACCACGTCGGAGGATGAGGAGGAGGACGACGACGATCGAGGGGGGAGGGACGATGAGTCCGCCCTCGAGCGGAAGCGTGTGCGGAGGGTCGCCCTCCAATCCCTCGCCGACGAATGCGCCACGGCAGAAGAGGAAATCATGATAGAATTGGACTTCCTCCAGCTGACGCTGGTCACCCCCGAGAGGCCGCTGTTTAAGGACGACGACAGGGAGTTTGGTCACCCCCAGGAGCCATGTCCTCCAAAAGTTTGACGGGTTTGGTTTGGGGCCGCCCTCGTGGCCAGCAGGAGGGCCGATGGAACCACACCAACGGCGAAGGAACCGGGTTGGTCGTGTCCAAGCAATGAAGGTACCGGCTGCGCGAACTGCCGTCTTACCTGATTCTACATTTGAACCGCTTACAAAGGGAAGTCGCCGGCGCACCGGGCGATTGCCGACGGGACGGCGACAGAGAAAAGAACCCCTCCATCGTCATGTTCCCCGTGCGGAACTTCAACTTGAGTGAGTACTTCTTCCCGGAAGAGGAGGGGGGGGGAGAAGCATAGGAGGATTCTGTCCGCGGAAGAGGTGAAGGGGATGATCATGAGTCTCGTCTCTTTCCAAGGGCGTGGGTTCCAACGGATTTGCCCTTCGACTACGGAGCGACCGCGGTCATGGACGGGGTCCCTGTCATTGTGCATCAAACCCAGACCAGGCTACTACTTACCGATCCTTTAGTATCGCCCTTGTCCATCCCGACAAAGGAGCTCGGACCTTGTGGACACTGCCCTTGAGAAGGACGAGCTCCGCCGACGTGCGCCAGACTTCATCTCCACCAACCTCCCAGATGTCCTGACCGGCAAGTACAACCTCGTGGCAAACATCACGCACGACCCCACCTCAGAACAGAAGGTGCAAATACTTGTTGTTACGACGGCTACAAACTGTGGTATCAGCAGCAAGACTTGCACAAGGGTACGACAGAAAGGTCTCCCACCATCACGATTTCGCTTTCCTGTGTATGTGATTGATATTGCGATTGGGAGGGATTAAATGTAGTGACATAAAATATTTGTCATTCATAGTCACTAGACGATACTCCTCATCCCACCATAGGCGTCACACGGGAACATGGCGTCGAAGGCGATGAAGCCGTGCAAGGCATTTTAAGCGCCAAGATGCAGGCTTCCTTGTCACTGTCGGAGGATTTGCCCCCGTCACATCCAGTGGTGTATTCGTCCGTCCACGACTACGGAGACGTCAGCTGGGCGTGAGGAGGAGGAGGACTTCTCAAGCTTGGGACGCTTGTTGGTGCCATCGCCTAACGAGGGCGTACTTCTCTTAGCGTATGATCTATTAGTATTAATCGTATTTTGATATATGATGTAGATTCTTTAGTACATTGATACATACTGTTTAATTTGATATGTGAACGGTTGTCTCGGATTCTCGAACAAAACCGAGTGGGATCTACTGACGTAGCCGGCCCTGAAAGTAGATCATAGTTGGGGTGTAAAGTTTCATGAGAACGGGTGACATCTCGCCAGTACATAGACACAGACATGGCTTGATGCCTAAGCCACAGCCTAACCTGCTACCGACTTAACTACGTCGCGTAGCACTTGGTACGTTACAACAACCAGCTACCTACACGTGAAAGGTCGCGTGGATCACCATGGGCTCTCCTACCAAACGAGATAAAATGTATCTTTGACCACCCAATATTCATCGGTCGTCATGGTATTTATCTACAACATACTATAAATATCAACACTCTAATAGCTGGGAAAAATTTAGATTTAACCATCGAGGGTTTTTAACTAAATGCGTGAGTTGAAATATCCAAGTCCCCACAACGAGCCGCAGGCGAGTGGGAGGGACTTAGATGTTTCAAGGAACGATTTTAGCTACAACCCGAGATGGTTAAATCTAATTTTTGCCCAGCTATTTAGAGTTGTTGATATGTATGTATCAACTCAAATGCCGGTGTCGCTTCCCCAAAATATAATGACCCCAACCATGTTAATATTACCCAGAACCCTAATCTGGGTATGCTCGCGAGCGTACCCAGATTA
>JALLPA010001325.1:0-11171 GCA_036939895.1 Thalassiosira exigua | reverse complement strand
AGCTTAGAAGGGCTGCAAAGTGTGATGTTTTCATAAGCTGGAACGCAAATCGAACAGACGCACATCCCAGTAAACGACGAAATACTGCATCCATTCAGTACGACAGCAATTGAACTTTAGAGTTGAAATCATCTAGACTTATTTTACCACAATAACTACTACCTACAATAGAATGTGGCGAAGCTTTAATGGAATTAGTTTCATGCTTCTTCTCAAACGAAAAAATGGGGCGCTCCTTCAAAAAAGAAGTGACCTTTGCGAAGGGGGCACTTTGTGATGAAGATGTTTCGGAAGAAACACCTTTCCACCATGCTTTTGAATGTCAAGTGCATCTTTGAACGCTTGTGCAAAAGCACAAGCATCATCATCGTAAATGTCAACCTTGCCGTTTGCCTTTTCGGATGATTTAGTGCATAAATTGTAGAGCTTTCCTGTGATCTGACTTTCTGCATTCTGAGTCGAGAAGTCCAGCATTTTATCCTGCGCTTTACTCAGCCAATTGCCACTTCCGCTAGAAAAATGTGTGGCTTTGTCCACTGCTTGCACTGTCTTTTCTGGCAACTTTGATTTGTGAAGTAAAGCCCTCGACTTGGAAGTGAGTTCATCATTTGATTGCAATAGGTGGGATAATATTTTCTCATCCCAACAAATGAAGTAATCATCACCATCCAAGTCTCCATCAGCAATCATGCAAGGCAGTGGTGCAGGTAGTATATCAGGCGCCCCAAAGATAATTGTGCCCCATTTGAAGCTGCAAAGGAGATCCCAGTCATCGGCACTCAGCTATCTGGTTTCTCCCCCAAAACAGATACTATCTTGGCATCGTCTGGCGAAACGGATGGACTGCGCGAAACGAAAACTTTCTTTGAGCATTGAGCAAAAAGGATTCGTTCATTTTTGTCATTTGAAGTAAAGCCAGGTATGAACACCTTGTCTTCAGGTATCTTTCCAGTCGGATCTGCAACACCTTTGAGGTGTGCATGTTTCAGATTTTTGACGGCTCTCGATCGCTCTACGTAATCCCCCACATCTTCCTTCCTCACGCCAAAGCCCTTCAGCATGCACATGTACATCTTTGACAACTCTTTCTGCTTCTCGTCTTTGTAAGAATTCCGAGCTTTTTCTTTAGGATCGAGGTATCGTCCCAACTGAACATTATTCAGGCTTGGAAACACATTCTTGATGACCACTGCAACCCAGCATTCGTCGCGTGTCTCCGAAGGCAGGGCCTTGAGCATAGTTTTTTTCGTTATCTGAACTTTAGATATCCCTTCTTTCGCAACAAGCATCCCTTTGATAAGCCCCAACTTCGGTCCAATCAGACGGTTTTGAAGTGCATCATAGCCCCTTCTTGGACCTGCGCCATCGAAGAAACCCCTGGGGAAGAACCCACATCCTTCATTCCCACTCTCGTCAATGAACTCAATCTGCAAATGATGAATGAAGCATATGTGTTGTGCCTCACTTTGAAGATGCTCAAGCCTGGCGCGTAGCTTGGTGGGGCTAAGAGAAGAAAATGCGCAAAGCTTGCTAAGTTGGATCTGCAGGTTGATCGGGGGAAGATTTGGACCCTCAGTTGCCACGTAAAGCAGTTTAACTTCTCTGACACTGAAATATCCACTTCCTTTCTTCTGCTCGACCGAGGAGGAAGCGAGTTCAAGGCGATGCCCATCATGCATGAAACATTTCTCCGGGGGCTTGCCACAAATCCGTACCCTGAACTCAAATGTCCGATTTCGAAAGTACTCTTCCAAAAAGTTGGGCTTTACGACAGACGAAGAGGGCGCCTTGAGAATACTTTACTAGGAGATGTCCCACAAAGTTGATCCTACTGACCTTTTTCTTTTGCTCTCCCAGCTGTATGCTTAGCACCTTCAAGCCACCTGCTAATCGTTCACCGGACGAATCGCCATCATCAAAAGGATTATCCATAAAATGTGCGTTGTTCTTGGCACGCCTCGCGCGCGTATGCTTGCGCCTATTGGCACAGTGTGTGCTTTTTCTTGGCTTTTTGAACGTAGATTTGTCTGAATGCTGCTTACCCTTTTGCGATCGCCCCCACACCGCCTGCTCAGTCTCGAGCTTCGTCAGTAAGCCGTCTTCGGGTGGGGCATAGCGCATGAAGTTACACTTCTTGCTCTCACAGACGCCTGCGTTGTCCACGCCAAGCTCTCTGTCAAGACATTGGTCACAATCTCCACAATTTGGACGCAGGCAATTATCGCATTCACCGCAAATTGATAACTCTTTGGTGCGAAGATAAAATGGATATGGAAGTTTAACCAGGGGGGGAGAAGAAGATACAAAAGTTGGAGTTCATTCACCTGTTATCTCCACCGCATAGCACTCACAGCACTTCCATTTTCCCTTCGCTTTCATTTCTTTGATCCGGGGGACATGACATTCCCTTGAGGAGGGGTAAATACATGAGCAATGACAATGTGATAGGGTACCTTAAGGGTCAGAAAAGAAGAACCGACCTGTGGAACGCTTTCTCGCAAAAGTCGCAGCAGACCAAGTCTGTGAAAAGTTCAACTGAGAAGAACCAAATGACCGAACGCAATGGAAAGTAGTGGCGCAGCTAATTGCTCACCTCCTCCATCACTACAACAATAACATTCGTCATCATTATTGCTTTCGCCCCCTTTGTCGATGAATGATGACTCATCAGAAAGTGACAGCCTATCCTGGAAGGAATTTCTTCCCTGTCCATCCATATTTTCGAGGGATTCAATGCCGTCGGTAGAATACATACCCTGCCTGTCATCATGACTTAGCCGTCCCTTTTTCCTCAAACGGATTAGGTCCGGCGTCACGACAGTTGGCATTGCGTAGCGCAGGTTGGGACACCACCTCAGCGCGCAGGCTTGCTTCAGCTCCCCGGGGCCACCGTATTTTTTCATGTCCCGGCAAAATCGACAGTTCCGGCAGTCCTGACGCAGGCACACCGCGCACTCGCCGCACCGGTAAGCGCGGGTGAATTCCGGCGCCCGGCACTCGCAGCACTTCCACGCCCCCTTGGGGACTGCATCCAGCTGCGGGACGTGGCAGCGCAAATGAAATGCCTTGGGACAGTAGTCACAGCACACCAGGTCTCCCCCGTCCTCGCATACGAAGCATTCATCGTCGTGGTCTCCGGAAAAGGGCTCTTTCTCCTCCTCCTTGCAAGCCAACAAAGTAGTGGGAGCGCTTAATTCCTGCTGTTCCCTCAAGTTGTAACGACACGGAAAGCGTGATTTCCTTCTTCGATTTTCTGGAAGTAATGGGCTAAGAATGTTTGCCTTGGAACATTCATTGCATCTCCACTGTCTGCGTGCGAGTGGACCAGGTCAATATGATCAAATTCAGATCGATGCGAGTCTGTGGCCATTGGTGTTCAATTGTACAATAATTTGCAAGCACGCAGTGAAAAAATCGATCCAGTAATCAGAGACATTAGCGAAGCCAAAATTTGACACGTAGCTGGATTTTGTCGCATTATTCAGACCTTGCCATTGATGCGTGAACAGCAATCAACCAAAGTTGTTTGCGAGGGGACCGATTGAAAGTCTACCTGGTTAGCCGCCCGTTTTTATGAGAACGTCTATTTCTGTCAAATGCAAGCCAGCACCAAATAGAACTCCATCTTATATAACGCGGCGTCTCTGCACAGTACAACGCTTCGCTGCGTGCAGAAGGAGATAGCGAGCCAATAATGATACTACGAGCAACCATTCCGCTTCGAGGAATGGCATTGGCCTATTGCTACAACACCCACGTCGCACAGGTACGAAAGGATATCGCAAGGGCACTCACCTCGAAGGCACGGAAGAAAGCGGCGGATCGTGGCACTGGAAATGGTACCCCTTCTGGCAGAAGCTGCAGCGTATCAAGTCTGTGACGCGAGGGGGCAGGAATCCCATAAGAACACGAGAACGAGAGCACAGTGAGTGAGGGCCGCCGGAAGATTTCGCCCACGATCTTCCCGCGATCGACAGTTGTCGGGAAGTCGGAACTCACCCCCTCCGCCTCCCGCCTCGCAGACGGAGCAATCCGCGCCGCCTCCATTCCGGGACAGGCTGAACAATACCGTCACCTCCTCCTCGCCTTCCCCCTTGTCCGACGACGAGGCCCCGTTATCGGAGGCCAACGCCCTCCCGCCGGCGGTCCCCCCGGTGGACCCCTCGGTCTCCCGGTCGCATTCCGTGGCGCCGTCGCCTTCGCTCTTGGCGGGCGTCGATCGCGGCCGCGGCGGCGTCGATGTGCCGCACGCGGTCGCCGTCGTCTTCGCCCGTCAGGTCGACGACGACGGCGTCGGCCCCCGCCGCCGCGGGCGATCCGATCCCCCCGCGACGCCGCAGCCGCCGTCGTCGACCCCCCGACGTCGCGCCCGTCCGACGGGCGGAGGAGGGATCGTCGCCCGCACGCTTCGGCATGATGGTGAGGTAGGTGATGTGATGGCCGTCGCCGCAGGTCGCCGCTGTAAGTACGGTTACCGTAGTTTAAACACGCTGTAAGTACGTTTTATTGTAGTTTAAAACGAAATATAGTCTTTGAAAATTCCTCTAAAGAACAAAACGAAAATAGTGGTTGAATCGCCAGCATCATTGTGGTAGTATTTCTTAATTTTTTCTTTTCGAATGCGCAAATAAATGATTTCTTAAAAGACTATATTTTTTTAAACTACGATAGTTGTCGTTGGTAATGTATCGTACAAGATCCATAGCACAGTAATTTTAGCGGGCAAACGCTGTGCCTTCCGTCGGCTCCGCCAACGTAGATCCCTTAAGTTAAAGAATGTCACTGGAAACAAATAAATGTTTGGGTTTTATAAAGTCGAATCATGGACGGGCGGGCCCTCGTGCCCGCTAAGATTATGCAAAGGATCGCGTGATGAGCCAGCCACAGCATCACAACACGGAGTCACGGGCGTGCAGCGCGCCCCAGTCACACGGCAAGAACAACGACGTCCAACACACAAGATAGAGCACCACGACCAGGGACAAAAGCTCTAGATCTAGAGAGCTAGAGTGGAGATGGAAACAAGGGGAGGGTGGTGAGGGTCGCAACAACGAGATGACAATGCCGATGACGGCTCCAGCCTCAACCCCCCCTCCGTGCCGACGACACCGGGAGGGGAGGGGCAAAGACCGCACGCGGCCCCCCCTAAAAAAAAAAACAGAAAAAAACGGGGTGAAACCCTACGTCTTACAACCCAAAATCGAAGACCAACAGATCTACAGCCACATCCCACTACTGCCGGTAGATGTAGGGTGCCAGAGATGCATCATCCCGATGCCACAATGCGTTATGAGGGTGTGAGGGCAAACGGGCCGTGAGAGCAGTCGACAGCAGGGGAGACGGGGCACACAAAAATCTTACCGCTCGCTTGTCCCCTCACCTCTCCGTGCGCTTGTCCCACCCCTCCCCCCCATCTCAAGCTGGATGTGTTACACTTGCTTGTCCCCCGGTTCTTGAACTTCAGTCGTCCCTTGCGTTCATTCGGCCGGCCTGTTTTGCTGTCATCGGAGGGAGGAAACAATGTCATGGGAGCAATCGTCGGCGGGAAGGGGTGGCACAAAACAATTAATGCACTCATTCGTCGCTGGTCTATCCCCCATCCTCGGTACAGCCGTCTGTTTCAGGGTTGGCAAAGAGCGCCGTCGACAGGCTTTGGAGTCGGTTAGTTAGATGAGCCGGTCGAAGACATGACCGTGGTAGTGGTTCGGGAGCAAAAAATAATAAAAAGGCGTTGGGTTGCGTCGACAATGGTCAGCCGCGCTTGTCAGGCCATTGCCACGGTTAGGCAGGCAGCACCCGCTTCTTGTTCCACCCACCCACCCCCTACACGTGCGTCGCCCTGCAATACCCTGGACGTACTTACGTAAAGTTTCCAATGCATGATATATTTGTCTTGTTGAAACAAACTTTACGCAAGTTGTCAGTTAACTGTCAGCCAGGCTGTCGAGGTTGACAAACAGAAATAGTTGACATCCTCAAAGTTATCAGCTTTCTGTTCTCCAAACTTTCCACCCCGACAACCCCAAAAAGCCTCAGGTTGTCAACTCCAGATCATTGCTGTCAGCGACAAGCCAGAAAATGACAACCTTGCGATCAGGATCTACTAGTAGAAATTGATATAAAAAAACAAAACTCATCACAAAAAAGAAAGGCCCTGAAAAGTAGATATGAGATGTCTGTGAATTTGACCTCTCACCGAAGCTGACGAAAAAATACTCACCTGACGGCGCTACAAGTGCAAAGCGTTTAGCGTTGCCAATAACGGAGGATGGCGGGCAAGTGTATGTGAGCCTGCCCAAAGGCGTGAGGGAACCGTGTGTCGGCTTCGGCGTCAGGCAACTAACTCTCCAAACCAAACCCCTCGTTATTCAAGCTCCAGGCCCCCATCCCTACAGCCCACGTGACCCAGATACTGTCGCCATCATTACTGCCGCTGTGCCCATTGCCCTCTTCCCTGTGTCTCGTCTGCTGCACGGTGCTGGCAGCGTGGGCAGACCTCCAGGTCTACTCGGAGGCCGTGGAGGACGGGGAGCTGATGAATGCCATGAAGGTTTTGAAATGAGAACGGAGGGAGTCAGTGTCCTGGTGGGGAGTCAGAGCCGGCGTCCTGTGGAGGACTACCTCGATAGCAGCAACAGCAGCAACGGGTGTGTGCCGCATCATAATTGAATGACCATCAATTACCATCTGCATCTTCAAATTATTCTAATTCAACCTGTTAGGTCTGGGAGAAGGACTTTCTTGGCAACCCTCCAAGCCCACTTGGGGGAGACTTGACCAAGGATATTCGAGGTCACATGGCATGTAATAAAGCCCAAATACTTGATGTGAGTGTATTACAGGTTGTACCATTGATGAACGGGCAAATCCTGCATTTAAACAATAGGCAAGCAAGTGAAATGTGAGTGAGTTGTTCCATAATAAAAAATCAGCCAGACGTATCGGGTCGTTAATCATAATCCACATGTACTTCTGGCCATAATTAATGTAACAGAAATCTTTTGATGTGTCACAAGGGCCTTACATTGACGAATTCAGGATAGTTATGTCTCTTTTGACTGATATTTCACCTCAAAATCCCCCATCAACACGAGGATACCAGGATTGTGTGATGCTGCATCGTTGACGAGTTTATGGACACACGTAAGTTAGTACATCCCTTCCTCTTCCCCCGTGCAGTCATCGTTTCCTTTCTGGTTCCAGGTCCAGGAACCCTAAGCTTTCCCGTGTTATCTACCATCAACAATACGTTGTTGTATTCCCTGCTGTTGCACCGCAATTAAAAATCCAATTAGACCATGATGTATCACCTCCCCCTAGCCCACGGCGGCTCCCTCCTAGATTCAAATCGTTCGTCACGCCGTTGTGGCTCGAACCGCCTCACCTCCTCTCTGCTGTGATTGTTTCCTCGCCACTTCCCTGCTGTGTCGTCCAGGCTCAAGCTTCCTCACCGCCTCTCCGCCGCGCTTTTGACTTGCCACTCCGCCAGCATCTAGCCACGATGTCAAAACAGACGTCACGTCTTTGATCGGGCCGCCGGCCCGCCAACCTTGCAGCCCCTCGTTGACGACCAAACCAACACGACGTCTCCGATCGGACCGCAGACCCGCCGAGCCTTACAGCGCTGGGCCCCCGCCACCCTGCTGCCGCCGCTATCGAGGATCGAACCGTCGAGCCTCCGAGCATGGCCTTTGCCGACGAGCAGTCCCCTCGAAGCAGGACCATGCCAAAACCGAGCGACTCGCCCCCTGTGCTGCACTCTCAAATGTCGACCACTTTTGCAACCCCATCCCTTCTAGAGGGCCTCGGTGGCAACCGCCGACACGTCAGATGCCGTCCTCCCAACCAGAGCGGCCCGTGAGGGAATTGGACCAAGTGAGCATTCAGTTGCTGCGACGTCCGTCATTGCGAACGTGTCAGCCAGTGCGTTCCATGTGGGGTGTGTGCGTTCGAGCACACACTGCCATGCCGTTGCCTGCACCAACGCGGGTTCTTTTCGCGGAGAAGAGTCGGTCGCCAGCGAGGGGACGAAGCCCAACTCGCCCCTTGTTGCTGCGGCATGAGTGAGGCCTGAGTTGGTCGCCAGCGAGGGGAAGAAGCCCAACTCGCCCCTTGTCGCTGCGGCATGAGTGGGATCGAGAGCGCCCGCACTCGCCGCACCTTCCGCTTCGCACGACAGAGCACTCAAACAAATTCTCTCCCCCGATGGCGTCGAGATTGCCGGCTGTGATGCCGGCTTGTCAGCTGCATTTTCAGAGAGAAAAGGTATGGGACCAGCTCGAGCTGTCATCGCACATGCCACCAGTTTCGAAGGAGTTCAACGAAAGACAGATTATCTGCCAACTAGGTGTGCTTGCGAGGCGTGCAGGAAGGCAAAGCGAAAGTTCCAGTCATCCAGTGAAGGTCGGAAATGCAAACATTGCGCTACCCACGTTCCGCCCATCGATTGCATCTTTTTGCCTTCCAACCAAGGACTGAGATATGATTTACTTCCATCCAGCAAGAGACAAAAGTGCCCGGAGAACACAGACGTTGACAAAAAAAGAGACCACAGGCCCCGAATTGATCTCCGTGCGAGAGTCAAGTGAGGAGAGTCTCAAGCCCTCAAATTTGGAAACGAATCACTACGAAAAAAACGAGACCTCGGCCCCCGAATCAACCTCATCGTCTGCGTCGGATGCGGAGAGCCTCGAGACCTCGTACTTGGTGACGAATCATAACGGTAGTGAGACCTTGGCCCCTGAATCGACCTCAATGCGAGCGTTGGATGAATAGAGCCTAGAGTCCTCGCAGGTTGACATGGTTATATGACGTCGCGATTCTTTGTCTTCCTTGGATATTTCTGCCACCAAATCAACATCGTCACGATGGTCGGACACAACCTGGCAGTGATCATGTGAGGAGGGTGTTTCCAGCGCAAAATCTTTGTCTTCCTTGGGTACTTCTCCTACCGAAACAATGTCGGAGAGATCATCAGAGGACGGATCTTTTACAAACGTGTCCAGCGCTAAATCGTCCCATCATGGAATTTTGATCAATATGCTATCAGTGGAGGGTCGCAGGATCTTCCATCGTACGTCGCCATACCCGACAGCTACGAAACTGGAGAAAGATTGTTATTTGAGGTCATCGAGGATGACAACCACTTGCGTTGTACGACCATCACTCAACGAGTTACAGCTGCCTCCAATTTCAACCGAGTTGCGTTCCTCGAATGCACCCAGCTGGTACCAGAGCGAATGATCCGTGGGATGAATGACATCCTTATTGCCTTCAAAGACACCGGTTGCAAAGCTCGTGCCTCGGTGTGATGTCTCATGTGTCAATTAACTACGATTCCAACGACGACACACTACAAGACGGATAATACTACTCCGTATATTGCTAGATAGGGCCGACGCAGACTGACTCCGGTGGTATATTTCCATCTGTATTCGGGACTCGGACATCCTGCTTCTTGATTTAAACAAGTCAAGGCGAATATGAGAGGGGTTGTAGCAAGGGATCCGTGCAGGTCAAAATGTGACTTGTCTCCGAAGATCACAAGAGCAATTGGAGCATGGTTGGCGTTTACACAAAACTTGTTCACGCCTTTCTTCCAGGCAGTACCTGTATGAAACTCGCTGAATGTCGTGGACTGGTCGAGTGCCTTTCCTGTGAGGAAGTCGTATCCTGGTGCTAGATTGTTTTTTTCATAAGTGTCTTGTCATTGAGAAGTGATAGGATCATTGCCTCCACGTCAAATGTAGCCACTGTTGCTATGATTCCTGATCTCAATTTTACATTGACATTTGTTGGTTTCATTGGTGTTGTTTTGAAAACTGTTTCCAGGTTCGTTATCATGCCGTTTCTTGAACTTAGGTTTTCAGCTGAAAAAATGAGTTGGTCGTTGTCCGAATAATGCTTGATGAGATCGATCAATTCCTCATGAAGGGAGCGATCTACTTGATGACGCAACATGACATCCATCATTTTAATTTGAAATTAAGAATGTTCCACGAGGGATACATTTGTGAAATACGGCTGAGCGGGTGTGATGGTAGCAAAATCGTTCTGGGCTATTTCAAATTCTCAGCCACCACCGTGTGACCATGAATTGTCAGACTCGGGGCCATCAATCTTACTCTAGAGGTAAGAGATTGGGTTTTGACCGCTGTCGTGTAGGCTATCACTTGGGCAGACTTGAGAGTCGGATGAAATTCTGTGCACTTCTTTGCCTCGTCAATGCCTAAATCAAGATGGGGCGCCCTTTTGGCTCCAGCGCAATATTGTTTATGGTTGTCGAGCTCAGAAAAAGACTCAAAGTCATCTCGGTGGCACTTATAGCATTGTAAGTTGAGCGAATCCATGACGCCTTTGATATTCAGAGGGTGAGTAGTCGGGTGGAGAAGTTGATTGGGTGGAGATGTCGTCTCATAGAATTTTATGATATGAGATGAGTGGAAACTCACCTGTGAAAGACGCCACATTTAGTTTTGATGCACAAACGAAGCTTCTGTATGGAGTGGTACAGAGACGTCAAAGAAAATTAGAGGCTTCTCAATGTTTCTTGTGAGTATCATTTATCACCAACTCCTGTGCTGCGTGGAAGATATGTGAGAAATGAACTTACAAAAATTTGAAAATTTAACCGTTCGAGTGGGAAGTACTGGATCCACCTTGTGTAAGGATGTTTTGACCTGCCTAGTATTAGTTCCGATGCGTAATGGCCTCCAACGGTTGGTGGTTGGTTGTTATTAATTTTTTGGTGCGCGATTTGAAACCACAACTGCCTGTCGTTGGCAACTCCCTTGGGCTTCCAGACGATCGTTGGTAATCGGATCACGAAATAGAAACGACTCACAATAATACTTCAGCAAAGATCAGAATTAGGGATTGATCTGCAACACCTGAGGCACGATGTCATTTGATGATGATGAATGGGCGCATGCTACAGGAGCTATCGGATGAGAAGACGAGAAGGAGGAAGCTGGAGGTGAAGAAGTCGCTTTTGTTGGCGGGAACCAAAAGGTTGGAAAGCTCCTTGCAGGATTATCAGGAGGGGCGCTGCAACAACTTTCAAGGGGGGAAGATCAAGCGCTCGAAGGTGGACGGAATGCAACATCAGAACATGGATGTGTGCAGCAAATTTGTGAGACTTGAATTTGGGCGATATTACAAGTTCCCAGATG
>JALLPA010001324.1:0-11188 GCA_036939895.1 Thalassiosira exigua | reverse complement strand
TGAAACCCGCTTTTCCCTCGCTATTTTTTGCTTTGGTGCCAATTCTCAATCATATGTAAATATTGTAGTAACTACGGTAGGTACCTATGTAAGTACCTAGGTACCCCCCCACGCCTGTCTTCCGCGCTGCGTCGGTCGGACGGGCCGGCTCGCTCGGCCGTCGAGGAAGCGATGGCGCCGTCGGGGGCGGCGGCGTCGGCTGGGAAGGCGTCTGGCGGTCCCACGCTGCGGGGGCGCCCGAGCGACGACCCGTCGTCGGAGGCGGCGTTCGCGGGTCCGACCCCGAAGCTCCGAGAACGGGGAGGGCGCGGCGACGGCCCGTGTCGGTGGCAGTGCGAGGTCTGCTCCGTGGCCGAGTTCGAATCGTACGAGATCTGCGCGGAGCACGAGACGTGGTGTCGGATGGTCCGCCGCGGAAAGGCTGCGCCGGGCGCCGCCGCTGTGGGGAAGGAGCAGGGCGAGGCGATGTCCCAGGGCCCCCATCCGAAGCTCGGTCACGCCCCGCTGAAGGAAGGACTGGACCAAAAGCTGGACCCCTATCGCAATCGGTGCCAAGTCGAGGGAGGTTCCGATCTGGCCGAGCGCGAGCGGAGGAAGCGCGACGAGGCCTGCGAGAAGCACGCGGAGCCGAAGAAGCCCCCCTCGCGCCCCCCCAAGCGACGCCGACCCCGCCCCCCTCCCCCTCCTCCCCCGGAAGTCTCGCGCAACTTCACCCAAGAGGAGCGCCGCCTCCAGATCTGCATCTTCCTCCGCTCGTACGTCAACGACGCCAACGACGGAGTGGTCCACGGCGCCTTCGCCGAGACGGCTGCATATTTCAACGTGTGCCCCCAGGCCGTCGGGAAGCTCTACCGCAGGCACAAGCGCGCCATTCTATCTCCGTTCGAGCACGTCCTCGACGTCAAGCGGAAGAAGGGGAGCGGGAAACCTCGAAAGTACACGGCGGAGGAGGTGCGGAGGCGGGTGGAGGAGGTGCCGGGTTGGAAGACGAAGACTACGCGAGCGCTGGCGAGCGAGACGGGATTGCCGAAGAGCACGATGTGTCGGCTCCTCAAGCAGGGAGCCGCGGAGAGAGCCACGGAGAAGAGGAAGAGGAAGAAAGAGGAGAGAAAGCTTGCAGGTGACGAGGCGTCGGGTCTTATCGACGCTCCAACAGAGGCTGACGCAGAGGGCAGCGGGGAGGGGGGCGCGGCGCGGCGGAGTAGCGAAGGTCCAACGCCGGATGGGCGTCCTGCGGGAGAGCTGGCGGGGTAAACGGAATCCCCAGACCTGAATGTACTGGTCTGAAGAAGGCCTGTCGACGGCGAGGAAGAGAGCATGGGGAACATGTCGGGATCCCTAGGAAGATAGCGAAGGCGAGGACTCCCGTTCGCGCGGGCGATGGCCAGAGAGGGGGAAGAGGCACAGTGCATCTCAGTAATGCACAGGAACGATTTTTATGACGGTTGCCTCTCGAACATTGCGTACGTTTGCGCCACCCCCAATCGTCGGTGTCGGGCCGCTCGCCTCCCCACCATCCGTTCCTTGTGCGACGGAAATGTTTATTGCACGAACGAAGGAAATAGATCGTAAATGCTGTTTTTTCATTAGAGCCCAGGACTTGACACAAAGATTTTGGTAATGTGCGACCCGCCACATGAACCTTTCGTTCCACACGAACCCGTCGTTTAAATGTACCATTCCTACGCAGGATAAACCATTTTTGGATCGTCGGCTGACCGACGTGCGCCAGGTTCATGCGGCGTGTCGTCGGTTTGTGTGGCAAATAGGGCGCCAGGTTCATCATGTTGCGGGTCGTGTGCAATGCATGGTGCACATATATTCCTGTGATACCTCTCGGAGCATTTGGCGACTCGCGTAATTGACTTTCATCTGATTGGAAGTGAGTCCACCTTTAGAGTTTGTATGATAACAGAGGAATAGAGAATCTCAGACGCCCATGCCGTCGCAGGTTCTCTTTTACGTTAGTTATAGGTCAACCTGGGGTTTTGGTCATCTGCTGTCATTTCACCTTTTGTGTTGTCATGGCAATTGTAAAAAAATACTTTTGGGTTCTGCATCACTTGTCAAAACCATTCTTTGTCATGATACCTACTTATGTCGGCAGTGTCAAAAGAAAAAAATAGCCACTACCTAACTAGGGTTTGCGGTCAGGAGTTCAATCTCCTGCTGTTTCTCTGATCGAGTACAACAACCATCCAGAAACACGGACATTGTACCATACCTTGCCACTGCTTCGACTGAATATGTATGTCTGTTCTAATCATACAATTGCATTGCCTGTTGCTTATCAACCTTCTTACCAGCCTCTACATCGAAATCAAAGCAATTGGCTTATGGTGTATTGTAAGCGAATACAGTGCCACTACAGCAATTAGTACATGCAGTGTATGCTTTTATGTACTAATTGCTGGAATGTACTAACTAACAAAGGGCTTTAATGTACATACTGTAGGTTTGACTTCAAACTAACCCCACCTCCCCCAAAACAGGTCCGTTCGTAGTGATCAGAACTGTCGAGAAATGACCAATGGTGGTTTCGGTATCGGCATTGGGCAGATATTGACGAAGATATGGATGACGGTGTCCTCGATTGAACCGGTGTCGATTTCAGCCGAAAGTCGGTGGTTGGTGGTAGACCCCAGAGCGTCCTCCTGGAGGACAATGAAAACATTTTTCAAATTCAAACTTAAAATCAGAATGAGAATGAAAATGCAAACTCCTTGCTTTTCCCTTTTTAACCCCGTTCGAGCTAATATGAGGCCAAACCACCTCCACCTTTGCCACGCACCACCCACACCACAACCTGCCACACATGTGCTAAGAGCCAAGACCCAAGACCAGGTCGAGACAATAATGACGACAACAGCGCCACGGTCACATTCATGCCACCACATCAACGCACCTTCACCCCGTGTCAATGTGGGCCGCGATCCTGCTAGATTCTGCGCAACGGCATCCGTGGTAGATGACATGGGCAACATAGGGATGAGGATGGCAAGGGGCGCTAGACGCTCTTGGCCGTGACCTGATGTCCCACAGGGGAGGAGGACCCTCCTGTTCCAATTAGGCTGGAGGTGCCAAGGCAGGGGATCGGGACGGCAGTGGCGTAGACCTTGGTAGCGCAAAGGACGGTCCCCGCGGCAGCTTCCTCAGAGAGGCGTGCCCTCCTCGTCCTCGCCCCCTACCGATGATCCATCTGCCCCCGTTGGGGTGTGGACGGCCTCCTCCTCATTGGGGTAATTTCAGTTGGCATGTAGAGAAATAGCCTGGTTCAGTTGAAGAGGATGACTTTCACTTCATTGTGATGCATTCTCTCTTCCTCCGGGTTTGCACTGTACTTGTCCCACCCTTTCATTCAATCGACCCAAGGTAGACCATAATATTTTAGTATCCCCCTCCACCCCTACAGGTTGTGAGTTGTGAATATTGTTGCTCCCACACATCTACAATAAGACAATGGACATCTGATAACTTTTACCAAGTATCACTATGAGTCAGTTTTAGGCTGGTAAGCCCAGTGTTTTTGACCGGGGGTCAATTTTAATACCAGAGGTGTACGTAGGAATTGAAATTCAATGCTTGTAAGACTCTCTCGAAAACACTATTCGGGTCAGTATTTCTACTATCAGTTGTTAGTGGACTTGCTGGTAAGACCCCTCTCTACTAAAGGGTCCACACGGGACTGAAATTCCAAATTAAAGAATTGGCGCGAAATCGTTCATTATCGTCAAACACAAAACTCAACGCAAGACGCAAGTCGAGCCAGCCCGGTTCGTGAAAAGCAGACAGACCACGCTGTCACGGAAGGCAATCTCTTCCCCCCCCCCCTAATCCACGTGCATTGCCGTCCCCTTGTTTCGTGAAGACCTCCGCTGCCGCGGCCTCCGACGTAAATTGCTAGCTTTGGTATGTGCATATTACCCATGAGGACACGCCAAAATGAGCAATTTTGGATTGGTGGGGTGCTGTTGGAGTAATGTCAAAAAACTTTTGCTAAGCTCATTTTCCATGGTAAACGCCACCACAAACTCTGCCCAACTCCCTACGCCTAAAAATCACCAAATATGGTGACCGTTGAGACACTCAGTGGCGTCAAGGAAAGGTCGACGACCAAGGAACCATCCCTGGTCGCCAAAATCGTGGTCGGAAAATAGCATCGTGGGCACTGTCCCGGCGGAAAGCAGGGGTGTGTTAACGTGCCGTGATGTCATCATGTCACAATTGATCTTACTTTTGTTGCCATCTTGTGATATTTACGCTCCCCCGTCAACGATCAGGGGGGCGTAGTGGGTGGGAGGACCCGAAGGCATCGTGCCGCCGGGGATGAGGGGGGCCCAATTGTTCGTGGGATATTTTGTCATAATCCTCTCGTCGTGACCAGCCTCACACAAGACGTCATTCCCCTGCATCCGTCCAAGTTGCGGGGGGAAGGGTGTAAGGTCTAAGACCAATGCATCGTCATCGTCTCCGGTTGCTGGAATCGCAGCTGAGATTGGACGTCGTGGGCGCATTCTAGGCGACAAGGGGGTAAGTTTCTTCTTTGTTGGTATCGACCTTGTTCTAAGTTTTGCGTTTTGACCTCGTTCCCATGTTATCTGCGCACTCTCCCCAGTCCGTCAGCAACAGTGGGGTAATGCAATTAGACAGACAACTACGGGGCTGGAGGCGGTGAGTAGTGAGTACGACAGGAGGGGGCAGACCCTTTGCTACAACACCAGCATGGGGTGTCTGTTATCTCTGGAGGGGGGAGGCTTCGAGGGCTTCTACCAATCGTTTGGGCGGGGCTCGGGCTACACTGAGTTGGGCCATTGTGTCCCCAGAAGGCAGATGATGACAAAGTCGCGGTTTGCTGAGGGGTCCAAGGAATGTTTTGATGGATGCTAATGGACTTGTGGGAGTTTGCTGATGTGGCTGGCTTGCTGTTGCTGGCGGCTCCCAAGCCTCCCCACCTAATGGTTAAAGCATGATGATATCGAAGCACTTGACCAGTGTGATGCTATTTAAATCAGGTGGGGGCAGGGTTGACGGAATACCCGTTGCCATTTTGCAGGTCCTGCTGCTCTTCATCTCCCTCTCTTCTTCACCATCTCCAGTATGGTCATCCTTGCTCTAACTACAGGTGCTATGACCTAGCTTGCTTTGCGTACTTTTTTCCCATGCTTTTTTGTATCTCTCTAAAGCTCCACGCGAAGCAAAGAGATAAAGTTTTTAATTCCTACGTAGACTCTATGTAGGCTTCGACTCGAGACTAAACACTGTACATACGAAAAAATGCACACAACAATGACACAACATTCACAACTTTGACCTTGTCAAAGGGAAATTCTGGTTAATTTTGGTCAACCAAACTTCATGGCCATGTTGCTTGCACCCAATTATTTGATTCTGGGCACTCAAACTTGATGGTAATGCCATTTAAAATTTTGGCTGATATTGATCTGAACTCTCTATCTCTACTGTCATATGATGCAGTAATTTTATTAGTGGGGATGTCCTGGTAGTTCTACGATACCCAGGCCCGGGTCGGTATGAAACTTGCGTATTGTATAGTAATTATACTAATGCCATCCCAACTATGGTTACTTCATCAGTGGTCTTAGTGAGTATTTCATCCAGTTTGTTTACAAACTTTGTCATGATCTCAATGCATATCATAGGTTCGTACCTTATCGATGAATATTTTCAATGCCACCTTACCGTAGCCACTCAACACATGAAGCATATCCTCTGCCATGTGGTCATAGACTGATCTCTCTTGATTTCGCTGGAAGACTCCTTTTACTGTAAGTGCAAGGTCACTTGGCTTTATTTCAATAAAAGAGTCCCCACTGGGCAACTCAGCAAGAAATTCCTCAATTCACCGCTGGGACTTCAGTTTGCACACATTCTCAAAGAGATAGTGATTTTTAGTGTAAGGGGTTAATTCTTGTGTGACATCATCCTCAAGTTGGATCCTCTTCCCTTGGGTCAGGTCTTCAACAACCTCAGTCGATTTGTTGACTAAAAAGGATGGAAACGAAGGGAAAGACCATGTCTGCTTCAACTCCTCGATGAAGCCTCTTGCAGCATCTTTCATCAAAGTAGAGGTGTAGTCGAAAAACTCCATGGCAGGTGGAGCACAGTCCTTTTTAATGAGATTGGCCACTATCGCTTCGAAGAGGTCGGTGTTGATAAAAACTGGGAGTTTGTTCGGGTGAAAGTGCTTGATGCATTCACTAATCCACTGAGGATCAGAGCGTACCAGCTTGCGCTGAAATGGATAAAGCTCATTGATTATTAGTGCGATAACAAGTTCACAAACTCAAGGGTGCAGATAATTTGGTCACGTTAGAAAAAGAAGGAAAACCAGGAACTGGGTAGCTACATAATTTCCTTTTACCAGACATCTTACATAAACCTTCTCTTGAAAGGTATTTCTACTGCTGATTAGAGTCATCAATCGCCTAATACAAACACAGCTCACCAAGAGCATCGATACCCTTACCCAACCTTTCGGCCTTCTGTTTCAGTTGGTTGAGTTTGGCAACCGTGTTAAATGATGCCTTTATAATGTGCTCTAATTCGTCATCAGTGGTCTTAGAGAGGATTTCATCCAGCTTGTCTGCAAACATTTGCATTATCTCAATGCAAATCATTGGTACATCATCAATGAACCTTTTTAGGGCCACCTTTCCGTAGCCATCAATCGCATGCATCATCTCTTCTGCCATGTGGTCATCAACTGATTTATTTTGGTTTCGTTGGAAGACATTTTTTATTGTAGAGGCGAGGCTACTTGGATTGATTTGAACACTTGTTCCGACTGGCAATGCGGCAAGAACTTCCTCCATCAATCGCTGGGTCTTTAGTTTGCACACATTCTCGAAGAGATAGTGATTTTGACTGTATGGGACTTGATCTCGTGCGACATATTCCCTAAGGTGTATTTGCTTCTCTTGGGTCAGAAATTCTACAACCTCAGCCGATCTATTGGTCAAATAGGTTTGAAGCAAAGGGAAAGGCTTGGTCTGGTTCAAATCTTTGATGAAGTCTTCTGCGGCACTATTCATAAATTCTGAGGTATAATCCAGCAACTTCATGGCAGGTGGAGCCCAATCCTTTTTTATGAGATCAGCAACTATCGCTTCAAAGAGTTCAGTATTGATGAATATTGGGAGCTTGTAGGGACGATAGTGCTCGATGTAGTCACTAATCCACTTGGGATCAGGGTGAACTAATTTCCGTTCAAACAGAAAAAGTTCTTGCTTCATGCCCGATGATAATTGCTTGTAAACTCGCGAACCTTGTTGGGTTATTTTCACTTCCCCATCATTATCACCAACACGGGTACATGTGGCGCCATTTCTCACATACTCCTTGAGATACACAATATTGTCACTCACATAGCATATTTCTCCCCGGAAGTCCTTGCCATTGTGGACTGCGATAACCTTTGTTCCAATTGAGATGTCAGAAATGTTTGCAAGCTTGCTTGAGTTGAGCGAGTCTTGGAACAATTTTGATGCTACGTGGAACTTTGCGGAAGGCCTCATTTCAGAATGAACATCGATGTAGTGAATGTGTCCATACAAAGTCTTCGTATTGATAGTATTCAATATCTCCTTTTTGATGCTGTAAAACAAAGTCCTCTTGTCTGCAAGGTTGGCCGGGACATGTCCAAGTGCCTGAATATCGGTCAGTGCTTCCTCCCTCTGACTCTTCAAGTCAGAGACTATATCCTTGAATGATGACTGTATGAGATCCATTTGCAGCGCAGCCAGTTTGACACGGAGGTTTTTAGTACTAAACAAGTTCTTGTTATCAATGCTTCTCCAAGGTTCCGTGTTTGTGAAGAAATTGTCTTCATCCTGAAGACCTTCCTCGATGCTTTGGTTCCTATCCAGAGCAGCCTGGCCTCGTCCTGAGCGGTGGAGTATGCGCATCGCTCGTGAATGTGTGTGTGGATGCTAATAAAAGGGGGAAACTCACATACCTTTTACCATGTGAAATCCCATATCAAATGAATCTGTCTTTGCGCCAAGGAGGAGATCCTTCACACTGCGCTCTCCACCATGATCAATTAGGTCAGGCTTGGTCAACACAGGAATGGTGCGCTTGGTGAGACGATCCACTTTTCGTGCCTCGGCAATTATCTGTGAGTTGTGAAAGTCGACGTTACAAGGGAGTACAGCCAAAATCACGCAACGAGGGTTGGTTAGAAAGTCGCTCATCAAACTTTGGATGTCTTCCGCGAGAGATGCACTTTCCCCCCTGCCTGTCGCTCGCACGATGCCAGGTAGGTCAATGAGGGTGAGGTTTTCGCAATGGGGGCCTCGCATGTCTACACTGACGATGTCCCGGGCAACATCTTTACCAGACATCTTGATAATGTGGGCTTGAGCGTCCGCGATGGCGCTTGTGATGGAACTCCAGTTCTCCTCTTCGATTTTTCTCTCGGCAAATTCAGCATCTGCAACATCGGGTTTATCTTTCCATGAAATCTTTACACAAGCTGACCTTACGCTATCATGGTGCATCTTGAGCATGATTGGACATCTTGTTGTTATCACATCGGCGCTCGGAAGCTCAACGAGAGAGATGTTTGAGAGAAGGCTGCTCTTGCCACTGCTAGTATCACCCATCACAGCAATCATCGGGAGGTCGATGTATTCATCTACATTGTTCTCGGTAAGCCTATCCACAAACTGGTGATAGCGCTCATATCCTTCCATTGTCATGGTCATGTCTGCGTAGCTATGGAGACGATAGCTCCTGAAGTCTCTACGGAATGGGAGGAGTTCTAGGATAATGACCAAAATGGATGAGCGGGAGCTGGCTGATTCGATGGGATAAAGATGGCAATGTTGACACTATGGTTCACGCCCCTTGTGAAATTTCACTTGTGAATATTTCACATGGTTCAGTTTCAGGAGATGGAAAGATACTTCAACTTCTTGGGAATGAGGTGGAAGAAGTTCACACAGGATTCGGTGAGGGCCAGGTATCGTACCGTGGGCAAGTGGTTCAAACCTACAGAAATCGGATCAAAGAGGAGACATGAACATTCGGTCACTACAAGCACGCTCCAAGGCACTGATGACACCTGATAATACCTTTTTGCTTTATTCGAAGACGAAGCTTGCCAATGATGTGCACCATCATCTTCAATTGTGCCCAAATCCACCAACTTCAGGGTGCCCTTTTTATTCATTAGTCTTCCTTCTTCTCTTCATTCTGCTTCTTTGGTTGCTTCGGTTTCGCTTCCCTATCCCCGAAAAAAAGGGGATGACGCGATGACGCCTGCTGGAGTTTTCCAGGAGGGCGGGCCTGGGTGTGCTTTGGCCACGCTCCAATAATTAATCTCGGAGACGGCCCGGCCCAGCCTGACCCTCTAAATGTACCTGTCGCAGAGGCGCTGCACGTCCGGGGAGTTGCACATCGATCTCACGTGCGCGATCTTCCTCCCGTCCCCGAGGTTCGCGGCCTCCTCCAGCGCTCGCTTCCACATCCCCGCCTCGCAGAATACCTCGTACCGATCCTCCCCGTCCGACTTGTCCGTCATCCGCTTCGCGTAGTGCTCCACCTCCACGTGACCGCGTCCGCCCCGTATGGCCGCGAGGGCGAAGGGCTTGATCCCGATGGGAGGACGGGCCCGCGTATCGGCGAAGTTGCGCAGGAGGGGCCACTGCCCGCTCTCGGCCAGCGCGCGGACTTTGACGTGCCACATCCGCTTCTCGGGGACCTTGTACTTTTTCGCGATCCGATCGGCGTCGGCGCCGAGGCGGAAGGCCGCGCGCGGATCAACTGCGCCGTACTTGAGGACGGACGCGATCGTGGCCGTGACCGACGACGACGGCGGGGCCACCTCCCGCGCGCCGTACGTTCGCCGCAGCTGCTCCTGTTCCGCGAGGAGGGCGACCTGCTCGTCCGTGCAGGATTTTTGGAAGGCGCAGTCCTTCCCCCCGAGGTCGAAGATCTTCGACGCCTCCTTGAGCGCCTCGACCTTCTCCTTCTCGCCGTCGCCCTCGCCCGTGGAGGACGTGGTCATCGAGGGGCGGGCCACGGCCCGCTTGGCCCTCCACAGCCCCGCCTCCAGATGCTTCTGCCGTCGGAGGAGGACGTTCATCGCCGGACGGGCGTCTCCTCCCTCGATCGCGCCCATCCGAGAGTGATACGCGGTCAGCATGTTCACGGCCTCCGCGGGGAACTTGTTCGCGACCCCCGCAAAGTACAGGTTCTTCCCCTCCTCGTTGTCCGAGAAGCTCCCCTCGTACGCGGACAGGGCCTCCTGGACGAGGTCGGGATCTCGCGCCCGACAGGCCGCGGCGGCCGCTTCCGCGTAGGACCCCACGCCGAGGAGCGCGCGGACCCGATCGTCCGGACTCTCCTCCTGCCGGACGAGGACGTCGGCCACGCCCTTCCTCCCCGCGCGGTGCGCCGCGAGGGCCACGGACGCGTACGCGCCCGCGGACGGCGGCGGCTGCGTCGACGGCGATCCGCCTCCTTCTTCCTCGCCCCGGAGGAGCCGCATCGCCTCCTGCGCCATCTGCGCGTCCGTCATCCCCGCGGCCTTCGCCGAGCGGGACGACACGAACGCCGCGGCCTTCGTCGCGCGGGCCCGATCGACGACCCGTCGGTCGAGCTTGAGGTATCCCGCCACGGACGCCGCCAGGGCCCTATCGAGTCGTATTGCGACAACGCCGTGGCGAATCCGATCCCAGGAGAGCGGAGGGAGTTGAGCACCCGGACCTTCCAAGCGGTCGCGACAAAGGCCGCAGCCTCAGGGGACGTCAGGCCGGGTGCGATGACACCCTTTTCGTTGCCGTCTCCTCCTCCTCCTCCGTCTTGCCGCGCGACCTCGTCCCGACACACAAAGTGCAGCCCGTACAACGCCGCCCTCAGCATCCGCTTCTGCGCCCGGACGCTGGGCGATCGCCTCCTCCAGCAGCCCCACGTGATGGCCCACGCGGCCTCGTCGGCGTTGGGACTCCTGACGTCGAAGGCGTCCGAGGCGTCCAGGAGCAGCGCCCTGGGTTCGATCGATCCGATGCGGAGGAGGTCCACCGCGTTGTTTTCCTCCGTCGTCAAATGCTTCCTCCGTTTGCCCTTATCATCGACGAGCGAGATACCTCGCAGCTGCGCTTCGCTTGACCTCAGCCAGCCCGCTTCGCGCTTACGCGCGCCAGGCCGATTACCGTCGCTCAGA
>JALLPA010001323.1:0-11185 GCA_036939895.1 Thalassiosira exigua | reverse complement strand
TGTACGATTGTTATTTTGGCCTCTGACAGGATGCAATGGCTAGAATGAGATAATCAAGTCTCTTCTAACAGTTCATTGTTGGCGCCAGATGCTATGAAGTCGGCGACACCGTACCAAAAATCGTCAGCAAAGAGAGCAGCTGCCGTTTTATGTGGCCAATCACATGGGAAACCAAGGAGAAACATGCACCGATGTAAATAGGACATGCTCTTCAAGGTAGGTAAAGAAGGCCTTCCGTAGCTCCGATTTCATTGCTGATTTGAGCATATTGATGATACGCCAGCTTTCATTGTCAAAGTAGTCGCTCCGCAACGGCGGCTGAACAGCATAGCAGATCAATTGGGGGCGCCTATATAAGGAAGCAGAAAATACGTAGTTTTGTGGCTTGTGCCCGGTCAGTGGCGACTCCGGTTATCAAAGAGGGCTTTTTGAAATGATTTTTTGTCAAATGAAAATGTGACCAATCTCATGGTAAAAATCAAATCGAACCAAGACCGTTTCCTGCCCTGTTTCATTGTTATTCATGTGGTTAGAGCTTACCAAAACAAGCAACAATTTGCGATTATTTTTGTTGTTTAAAATATGTATACTTGCTTGATACCCGAACTGTAGAAGGTAGTTTAAAGCAAAGGTCAACTTTTAAGAGTACTTTTGCTTTTTCGGTCATCGGACAGACAGGGAGGACGGACGAAAGTCTTTTTTTTACACTATTTTCTTACTGAAATTATTCTTAAAAACATTTTTCATTCACTTCCCACCAGGACCGTCAAAAGAGGCAAGCCACTGGCCGAGTGGCCTGTGACGAGGATCATGACCTGATCGTGGGAGAAGGGCATCAAACCCAAGGGAAGGTGGATGGGACGTCTATGGGACCATGCTTTCATCTCCCTCTTCAGGCTCGGGCTCCTAATGCCCTGCCATCACGTGCCCTTCAACAGGGAGGGGAACGTAGTGAGAAGTGCGACCAGGAAGAAGAAGAGGGGAGGAGGAGGAGGGAGAGGAAGAGCTCTTGAACTTGATCGGATCTTCAAGACGGAACTTGCTGGGTGGGCTTGGACTTGGAGGAGGAAGAGACCGTTGCTGCCGTTGGAGGAGATGGAAAGATTTGGATGACGGGCGAATCGTTTCCTTTATTCTCCCTTTGCCAGATACTCATTTAAAAATAAACCATTATTGATTCTCAAATTTGTGTACAGAGAAGTTACGTAGGAATTGTTGGTGTTGGCATTCGGCGGAAAACCAAAACTCGTTGGATCAGACCCAAGTTTCCCAATACTGGGCGTCAGGATTTCCCATTTTAGGTTCTACCTGGCTCCGATTCTGGCATCGGGAAATAGTAATCTGTACCATAATCAGCTACCCCATAGAAAGTTCCAGAACCTAGAATACCGTAATTAGGTTCGTGATTTGTGTTATTGATGAGGATGGAGATGCCAAAGTGGAGAATGGCAACGAAGACGCTAGTATCATCCACATGAGTTCAGGCCTGAGTAGATATGTGGATGCACTCAGCGTTGACTACTTGGAGTATGGACTGGTCCAAGAAATAGGGGCATCCTTAGATCCCAAATAGATGACTTCCGAGGCAGGACATCCTATTGCAGAGGAAGAGCAGAGGATTGTCGAGCAACTGCGGCAGCTGAGGCTACACAAGCTGCAGCTACAGCAGTCAACTGCAAATGCCAGCTGCCAGACCAGAACATTACGCTATCTCCTGCCACCGCAGCTCTTTCAGGAAAAAATGATGACCTGGAGAAGGAGATGACGGCAGAGATGGCTCCTCTTTAGAGTCACAAAGATAGGATCAAATAAGACGATGATAATGCTACCGATGGGAGGAGCATGACTACCAGCGGTGATGGGCAGGCCGAGAAAGGGCTAGCTCTTGCCTCTCTCCAAGGCTAAGTAGTAGTGTCTGCCTTGCTCCTGGGGCCACCAGCAGCAGCGAGGGGATGGCGTACACTCGAGGCGCATCAGGAATCGCCCCTGGAGATCTCAACAGGGGTGGGGGTGAGGAGCGTCAACATGCTACTGGGACACAAGGCCACGTCAGGGGCAGTCCAGCCATAACGTGGTTAGGATTACTGGACAGCAGAGTAGATGGAGTGCAAGCCGCTACCAATCTGCACACAGGTCAAACAAGTTTTGCAGAGGGGCAACTCAATAAGCAGCCATTGGGCTGAGATACCCCAGAGGATGGGATAGTAATAACAAGAAACACAAGCAATATAGCCGAGAAGGAGGTTGACTGGCTTCAGGGCGAAGCTGGAGGAGAGGATATTGCAGTTAAAAGGAGGTGGAGTGGAGATGAAATACATCAGAGTGTGGCTAGAAGAAGAGGAAGCAAGCGCCAGTGGCTTGGCAAACAACCATCCCAACCTAGGGTCATGGGAAGACAAACAACTCGAATGGTGACTGACATAGTATTTGGCTCCAGGTATTTGGGATCTGCCAACTGAAAAGCTAGATGGAGCCTCCCAGTTCATGAGTCAGCAGCTAAACAACTTGAGTACTGGAGCTACAAGGGAGACCAAGATCCAGACTATGGCCCACAACATGAATAAGTATGACAAGAAAAAGTAGGAAGAGTGGAACAGAAAAGGTCATCATGCAAACCGTGCAACACTGCAAGAGAAATCGACCGCAGAGCCAGAAAAGCGAAAGAGGGGAGGAAACAAGTGGTTTGGGAACAAAACAACATGATTTTATAAAATCCGCCATGCGAATCAAAGACAAGTCAATACGAAAACTCCAGATGACTCAATATCAAGGAGGCACATGCTTTGTTAAGAAGTCTCTTGATCCTGCAAGTGCCAAGGTCCATGGGAATAGTGATATGGCGTGCCGACCCCAGTTTCTGTACAGCTTATGGCCTAGTTGGGGGCTTGCTTGGCGTTCACGACAAAGGTAGACTGATCTTACTTCTGGCAAGCTCTGCCTCACACGAGTTGCAGCTGGGTTTGGCGTAATAAGCGATATGAAAATGTCATCATTGTACTATGATACTGATTACTCCTACTCCTCCTGGGATTGCGCCATTTGAAAATAACAACCCCGCCAATGTGTGTTTGCAAATTCGACGTTTGACCATGGCCAGCAAAGACTGAATAGGGTCAATCTTTGGTAAAAAAGACAGCCACCTTTGCTGGCATACGTTTTTCACGTTGAAAATGTTTTTTTCTTTGTGTGTCAGCAGGGCACTAATGAAGCGGCATAACCCTGGTAGCAACAGAAAATGATTCTTAAGCTAATTTGCATCATATCTGCGAAGAGTTGAGAATGAGCATTTTGAGTGGAATCAATGATATCTCGGACTCATTGTCACACATACACATACCGAATTATGCCCCCAAAGACTCTCGGCGAGAACGTTGTACCTAGGTATGCAAAGCAAAAGAGTGGCAATGAATGGTGAAACTCATTGGGCTGTTCTCGACACGCTACTTTGTTCTTACCAGAAAACTCGCCAGTAGTCCCAATGCCTTCATAAATCACCAACGACTCGTCACTTGCGTAAGCTTCCCCTTCCTTTTTACCTTCTTGGTACACAAGACCATTTGAAGATGTGACAAAGAATGATTTGGTGGTATCACCTTCGATATAAATGGCGTTGTCAAAATTGCCCAACTCGGTTCGTCGCCCTCTCCGATCATGCGTGAGAGTAGGGTTGTCATAGATGAGCACCCACCCATTGTTGCTTTGCTCATGGCCACTGTAGTTACCATTGCGAATGTATACCTTTACCGATCCTTGACCTCGAGACATGGCATTGATGACGAGGGATGAAATTGAGATATCACGCAGTGCTTTGAGAGCAAACATGACCCCATCAGAACCAAGGCTGAAGTTAAAGGTGGTCTCGAGTTCTTTGTCGACACAGTCGCCTGGGCATGACTCAGAATCTTCGTTCACGCCGCAGACAGAGTTGCCACATGTTTCAAATGAGACTACTGGTGACAACGTCGGTAATGATGTCGGAGCCAGTGTAGAATCAACCACGTTGTACCTATGCAAAGCAAAAGATGTTGCCATAAACGGTGAAACTCATTGGACTGTTCTTGACACGCTTCTTTTCTTACCAAATAATGCCTCCAAAGACTCTCGGCGAGAATGTTTCTCCCGAAAACTCGCCATTAATCCCAATGCCTTCATAAATCACCAACGACTCGTCAATTGTGTACGGCGAACCTTCTTTCCTTCCCGACTTGTATACCAGACCCCTGGTTGAAGAGATGTAGAATGATTGGGGTTTCCCCTCGCTCACCATAACACCTTCTGCGAGATCCCCCAAATAGGTTGGATGTCCCCGCCGAGCATGGGTAACTTCTGGCTTGTCGTAGATTAGCACCCATTCTCCACTGTCTTGTATGTGGTCAGTATAGCCACCCTTGCGGGTATACACTTTGACATAGCCATCACCTCGGGAGTTAGAATTGATAGCGAAAGATGAAATAACAAGGGATCGCTTCGCCTCAACAGTAAACATGACGCCTCTAGACCCAAGATTGAAGTCGAAGGTTGTTTGAATCTGTCTCTGAAGACAATCAGAAGGACAATTAGTTGCATGCTCATCTTTATCACACACTGAATCGCCGCATGTTGGCCCGATAACTCTGCCCACTGTTGGACTCGCTGATGGCGTCTTCGTGGGCTCTCCAGTAGGTCTCGCGGACGGTTTAGCCGACGGTTTCTCTGTTGGTTCTTCTGTAGGTCTCATCGTATCTCCAAACACCACCAAAATATCTGCATACGCGGGATCGGCCCTTGTGTTGATCTCATTGACATTGATTGTCAGTTCCACACCCAAACCTCGCCAATCCTGCACAAGGTGCGATTTGCCCTGCGAAAGTTTCGCCTCAAGATATGACTGTGAGTAGCCAAGTCCATCGTTACCAGTCAAGACGACAGTGACTTCATCTCGAGCATCTGCAGAGTGTCGATTGATGCCCTTGGCCCGATTGAACCCCACAAACAAATCATTGGGTCCGCCGGATTCGAGTTTTACAACAACTGGTAAACGATTGGGATTGTTCTTGTAGTCGGCAATGCCAATGATTTTTCCTGGGTGAAAGAGTGTGGAAGTAGTGATAGACAGTCACAAAGGATGACAGCACCGAAGTGAGGCCCCTAAAATCTTGGTTCATCAAATGAACAAAGGCCTTTTCCAAACAATGGTACGAATTACCTGACCAGAAGGATTGATGGTTGGAGTTCCACACTACTGTGTCGTAGCTGTTCTCGTTATACCAGGCGAGACCTCCTCTTGCAAGTTGGTAGGACTTTGGATCATTGAACGGATAAATTGAGCGATACGAATGAGTACTTGTTTTTATGCATTGAAAGCTCACCTTTGCAGCTGAGAAGGCAGCGATATCAGGTGAACGCTAAACAATGGCAGGTCATATGGCATGAAAATGCTGGAGAAATACTCACGATTGTAGCAGAGGGACCCTTCATGATCACTGTAAGATGGATTGCCCATCTTATGAATGCAAGAGATATGGTTATGCAGTGATTCACCCTAAATTATCTTCCAGCATAAAGCACGCAAGAAGCTCACCATGCACGTATGATCAGTGTATGTACTCCCATCTGCGAGGCCAATAATATTATTATTTCGAGACTCGACTTCATATCCAAACTGAGAAGGGAAGTAAAAATATGCTTACCTAATCCACCGGAATGCGCCTGATGCATGCCAGTCATTCATGAATGAGGAACGAAAAACGATGCACGAAGAATATTAGCGTTTCGTTGTTCAGCTGATTCACTCACCAGATTTAGGTTGTGGCCCAGCTCGTGCAGCTGTACCCCAACGTATTTATAATTGTCCCCCTGGTACACGCTCAGCCACGAGTTGACGTACGCGTACGCCGCCCAACCACATTCTTGGTAACAGCCTTCCAGGACGAACATTACGTGGTGAAAGGGGCCGGGTAGCTGGAATCCTAGCTTGGATCGAGCCGCCCGGATCGCAGCCGATCGGACGGCGCGCCGATCATTTCCTTTCAGGGGTATGGGAATGTCCACTTCGATCACTCCCGGTGCTGCTTCTGGAATCTTATCGTCGTATTCGTTCGTCAGTTGGAATTTTCCGTAGGAACATGCAGAGAATTGGCTCTTGGCATTGGCAACATCGCCATATGTTCCAAATATCTTGTTCGAAATCGTTTTGGCGTTGTCGCTGTGAACTCGTCCGTCGGAGTCTGTGACGCGAACCACAAGAACTTGTTTGGTTCCTTCGTACATATTCTCACCCTCTGCTGTACGGCGACCGTTGTCGTCGTCTCTATCTTCTTCGTAGCTAACCGTGCTTCCCTTGAGCGTCCGTCGTTTTGCTCTTCTGCTGAAGCGCGGCGCCAATATGATCTCTCCAGGTGGTAAATGTACAGCATCGTCTACTGCGTTCGCAGATATCACATCCTTAGCAATGCCTACGGTCATTTCAGAACTAACAAACCTGCCTTCGTGGAGTAGTGCTCGCATCTCATCGATCTGTTCGTCTGTTCCTCTAATTGGAACGGTAAGTCCAGATGCCAGCTCACAGACAAACTCTTCTCCTTCGTCAAACGTGACAATATCTACGTCGCTTTCTTGCATGTAACTGCGATCGGGAGGACTGGCAATCGCTTCAGGGAGAACATGCGCTAGAAGAAGATCTAATTCGTTTTCTTGCATCCGCCTGTGATCGGGACGGCCAGAAATTGCTGCAAGGGAGTCATGGGTGAGGAAATTTTGATCTTCCCTAGGGAATGTGCATTCAACGGTGTTGAAACCTACCGATCGCACTAACGCAGATGTCGGTGATGTAGCTACTCTCCGAAACGCGCGCTTCTTCTGCTCGCATTTCCCTCAGAGCCTTGAAAGTACGCAGGGAAAAGTGACGGTTATGAAGTATACGCTTTTGCACCGGAGAAGTTGAATTGAAAGGGTACTACCTACCAACAAGGCGTGAATCGGTCTGGCACAACCTACCGCCACCGTAGCTACGCCGATGAAATAATTTTGCAGTATCATCCTTGTCTCTCTATGACGGTGAATATCCAAAATGTATCGGGCAATTGTGACAAGGCGATGGGGGCAAGAAGTGATAGAATGGAACTATGGAAGGTTATGTCAATGTATGTGTGTTGCAAAGCTTGTGCATGGGGGGATAGGGGCACATGAACAGCTTAGCCTCTAATGCTAAGAGATGCTACCGCGAGGTCCCCATCCAGCCCCCAACCCCATTGAATTGCGCGGCGGCATCATCAAGAAGTGATCGAACGTCAATCATTCTCTTGTTCTTTCTGTGAAATGTAGTCGAACGGCCACTTACATGAACTTGTGGGGCTTGGGGAGACTGGAGGTGGCACTTGAAAAATGATGTGAGCGCCGTTTCTTCGACTTCGTGTTCCCCTCTGTCACAACGGCAAATCGTGTTGCTAAACAGGCAAATATTAAACTATAATAGATCATACAGGGACAGTCTTTTCACTATCATAGGCAAAATACCTACTGTTTTAGTATAATTAGGGGAAACGCCAAAATTCACACTTGCTCCACCGTGTGTCTGAACTGTGAACCTCTCAGCTCTCAGCCCTCGAGTTCCACATAGTACCTACTTAGGTACCATACTACCTATGTCATTGCCCCGAGGTTCATGCCCACCTACAATTATCACCCGACTTCAAAAAGGCTATCTGCACCATCCCTATCCAAAGCCCACATCCATCAAAAGGTACGGATGCTGGTGCTGGCAGCTGGTACAACCTTCGCCAGTCACCTCCGCTGGACACATCTTTTAGGTTTCAGGTATCCCGATCAGTTAGGCCATATGTCACGAACAATCTTTTTCGTCGTGATCTGGATCTGTGAAATGATACTAAAGCTCTTCGGCAGGCAAAAAGTGACAGAACATCAGAGACTCTAATGGTTTTTGCAGTGAAAAATCTTCATTGCCAAATCAATTTGGCACGTTTGCGATCTTAATCTTAATGAAGGTTTTTCGTGACAAAAGATTAAACTTGTAGTGTCAATAGAGGAGGTTGAGATACTGATGAAGGATTTCATTTAAAACTATCGTACAATGAGACTATCCCCATGTTCTGATCTGGATATAACTGAATCTAGCAGACAAGGTGACAAAAGACAAATCTCAGATCATCAGAAGCATTGTTTCCGATATCACAGACACTAACATTTACTAACATTACTACAAATATAGCTTAGTATTGCGCTCCTCATAGACTTCCACCGTTAGCCTATTCTGTACAACAAGACTAAGTTGGTGGCCAATACCATGATGGTGACACCCCCGAATGGTAGTTGAAATCAGTGGTCTACATCTGAATCAAACTTGAGACCAGCTTTAGTGTGGTATCGAAAAAAATTCCAGAGTGACGAATGAGAATGAGGATAAATAAAGAAAATAAATATAGCTAGAAGTCTCATACTTGCAACTGTTTATAACTATTATTTATATAAATTATTGGAGAATAATTTACCAAAAACGATTATTTGAACTGTGATCTTTTACGCCCCTTGAGTAAAAATGGCGACATTTAAATATTTTGGAGACCACAAACTGTGGTGTTATCATCTTCATTTGGTTTCTAGTAGGTATGTGGTATGGGATCTTTTGCTTTAAATAATGCGTATGGGGGGATTCAAGTCACCAATCTTTTATTCTAATGATGATGAATGAAACCACAATATAATCTTTCTTATCAGTATAGTTTGCTATAGGTAGCGGACTTAACTCTGACCTACTTGGACAAAAAATGTATGATTGGTAAATTTTTTGGTTCTTTACAAGCTTTTATTGAATTGTCAATGCACTTTCCCAAAATAATTTACCCCAAAGTACATGTTTTGACAATGGTGCATTGTCGTTAAAACACACACACCCAACTTAACCATTTTTGACACCGTATTCACTTAAGACTGAATATAACAAGCCATGTTTGGACATGCATTTTGAAATCAAAGTCTCTTTGCCAAAGATTTAGGCTAAATAGGCCTTTCAAGGGCTCGTCTTTGAAGTCGATCCCGGGCACATATTTCAGTATATCGTACATAGAAACAATACAACTTCATACTAAAAAACTATGAATCGCAACATCTTAGCTCCTCAATAATATTGGAGCATTATGAAAGGACAATAAGAAAATGTAATCACATGGGGAGAGGGGGGATATTGCCACCTTGGACAAGATAAGTGCTACATCACCACAGACCCCCGGACCTCCCTCAAAAATGCACCCCGGCAATATTGGTTATCAATTCAATGCATTGGATTCAGGGAAGGGTGGTGGTACGGCCAACGATATGTTAGTATTAGCATCGGTGACAGTGACTGTCATGATGGACAGAGGTGGGGAAGGGGAGAGGGGAGTTGTGGTTGGGATGGGGAACAACAAAATCTGCAGCTTTGTTTCTATCTACACAATGATATGGAACCAATGCAAAATGTTGAAGAAATATTAATAACTGGCTAAGTGATGCCAACACTGCAATGGATAAATTGGTCAAAAGATACGAACAAGTCCATATAACCATGTTATTACTAATTAGTGTGAAAATGACTATGACCAGCAGTATCCATTCACTTTTTATGGGCAATTTTCAGCCAAATAACCAATACTATGATCAAAACATTATCTCCAAAGCAACCTAGTATGTAATTCTAACCCATGTAGAGCCAAACTCTTGAACAAGATACATTTAATATTTAATACTTTGTGTGAGGCATTTCAAACTGCACATGGCTTTCATTTTGAACTAGAACAGTGTTTCAAAACTGTCATATTTTCCCACCAAACAGTGCAATCAACAAAACTCACTGAATAGCTACTCCTACACCTTTGTCACACCTACTTATCAACATGTGTACCTACAATAAGTTGGATAGGAAATTGGACGGTTTGGTCACGCATGGGGGAAAGAGAAGGAAAGGGCTAGTTTTTGCTTCCTTTGTCATTATTTTTTTATGGCTCTGCGTGCACGACAGGGGGGACAGGTTGGCAAGAAAAAGCAACACAAGAGCAACGGCAACGCACACACGATCATGGGGAGGCCCTCACCTATCTACCTGCCCACCTCACCATCCAAACCATTCTCATTATTTTCACTCTTCCGGATCGATCCAAACGCTGCCACGGGCTCAGCCGAAGCCAACAGACAACGGCAACGGCGAGGAAGGCCGATGCCTCAATGGCAATGGCCGCACACGAGGCCACATGTCACCTCTCGTTGCTAGCAGTCGCGCTCGTCCTATCCGCAGTCGCTGATGGGCTCAATCATTGCCAGCAGACGACGGCAAGCGTGACCGTTGCCTAGGCAGTTCTGCCACCCTGAAGTTTCCGGCAGGTGTTTGTCACTGCCTGGCGACAGCGAGCATCAATGCAGCACATTGGGCCTCTCTTTCACCACGTGGAGGATCAACAAAACGTCGGGCAGGTAAGATAACATTTTTTGTTTGTGTGCATTTGATTTTGACTTAATATTTTAACTTATATTATTTGCTTCTGCTTCGACAAACAACCAGTTTGGGATGGTGACAAAAAAGGGGCCGGAAGCACCTACGTACGGGCAAGGCGTGACAGTTGGTTTGGCCTCAGGCTCACACCAGGCAGGCTGGCCAATAAGTTTATTATTATTAGTTTTTTCTGCCACATTTCCTCATACTTTTCAAATTGCTTCAATGTTAGACATACATGGTTGGGGGTAGACGGGATCCATGCGAAACAAAACGGTGCAGATGGGAGGCCGGTAAGTTTTGGTTTTTATTATTTTTTCATTAAAAACAGCACAACTAATATTATCATTTCATTGTTTTACACCATTAGGGGGTCCATTGTTGGGGCCACGGTTGTTTTCTCTTCCCCCTCTGACAGAGTGAGTGTGACAGACTGCTGAGACTTGGGGGCACGTGGTTGGGGCTGTATCGTCTGAAGGCAAATACTCGGACCTCGGAAGCAAGGGGTGCAATAAAGCGGGCCAGGGTGGCTTGGGTGGACGCCGATGATGACAGGGGGACGGATGGACAAGCAGGGAGGAGGGGCACAATGGACACGGTTGGCCAGGGGGCAGGGGGGATGGCGACAACAAGGAGGGGCGTGGCAAACATATATAGTGCATTTGATTTTTACTTAATATTTTAACTTATATTATTTGCTTCTGCTTCGACAAACAACCAGTTTGG
>JALLPA010001322.1:0-13117 GCA_036939895.1 Thalassiosira exigua | reverse complement strand
ATGAAGATCCAGTAGGTTTACTTTGATTGCTGAGATTTTTAATAATTTATGAGCCGATTAAGATTGGCTCCAGTTTCCTACTAATCACTAGATGAAACGTAAACACTCGCGGTCGTTGCATAAATCCACGAGTTGCGCCGCCGCAAAACATTCCATGGCCATCTCCGTGAGCGGAGATGGCACATTCTGTGTCCGTTTGGTACTTCTGTACCATTTTTTTACTGTATACTATCTACTTCCATTTGACTGCTCAAAATCCATTGTTTTGTTCGTTCAGGTGCAAGCAGGTACAAGCTTCCAACATGGAGCTATTTCCAACACTTCCTGCTTCTTCGAAGAGTGCAACTGCCTACGCAACTATGTTTTCTCTTAGGAGGTGGACGTCTGGGGCGTGACTCAATGTCTGTGATGTCTTTTTCTGCCGTAATTGCCTGAGCTGACGTCTCAACAGGTAATTTGCATGCAGAATCCAAGTTATTGAGATTATTTATCTGCATGCTATCACCGCATAAAGCCGAGGCCAGTTGTCCACCAGCAACACTGGCTTCATCAAAGACAACAGGGGTGGCATCGAGGTTCAATGGCCGTGACATCACGTCTTGGACAGGATACCCTTAAACCAAATCACCAGGTAATGCAGTGTCATGCAAACCAACGGCAATAGCAGCACCAGGACGTGCAGCAGAGGCCGTGGACAGGGCTTTTGGGGCAGATGTGGTGCCTACGAAAGCAGAAGTTAATTGGCTTTCGGAATCCGTGTGGTTAGGATTAGTTTCTGCATGATTAAACCGCTGGGTAACATGGGATCCGGTTGCCCGGCACCAACATCGGCTCAATCATAAGCAGCAGATGCCGCAGTCAGTGGCTCTACTCCAGCACCGAAGATCCAAGAACGAGGATCCCCATCACAAGCAGCTGCGGAGTCCAAGGGATGCGATGGCATGCCCTTGACGGGAGGCCCCGGAATCAGGTCTCCGGGCAACGCCATGTCAGGTGACCCCCAGCCTTGGAGTTTCCCACAGAGGCCGCGGTCAGGGGGTCTTTTGATGGGTTATGGGGGGCACCTTGCTCTACACCATCAGCAATGGCATGGGAGACCATGGGCCTTGATGGCACGGTTGAGATAGAGACAGGGTCTCCCCCAGATTCCTCTTTGTTTTCAGGTTTTGGATGGCCGTGGGGAATTTTGCGAGAGGTTCCCCCCTCACATTGTGGGTGAGCACGGTCCATTCCTCCAACCTTTTCGAATAGAATAAACAATGGATGAGCGCGGTGAATCAAGTAAAAAGAAGGACGATTAAAAACTTACCTTGCGGGTTCGTGAAAGCTGGGGTACAACGCACTCGCAAGCACCCCCGATTCAAAGCCCAGCGCAACCCCGGCTCGCAGGCCGCGCGAGACACGCAGTCGGACGCCTCCGGCGCGCTATCGTTAGCAGGTGAATGTGCCTGGGATGTGAGAAGGCAAATGATGTACGAATTTTTGAGAATTTGGCGGCTGCTTATGTGAGGACGAATGGTGACGAAACGAACGAGAATACGGCCGGCTTACCGATGGGGCACGGCCCCAACTCGCAGGCCGCGCGGGACGAATAATTATCGCAGGTCGGACGCGGGCGCTTTGTGCCTGCGATGTGAGAGAGTTCGTAGAGGCGAATGGACAAATTTTCTCGAGAGTTAGCCATGAAAGTGTAGGCAAATTTTGCGTCCAGCGTCCGGGCGAACGGCGCCGAAACGGACGAATACGGCGACTTACCAATAGGGGAGGTATCCCCCGGGTCCGGCGGCGAGGACGGGGGCGGAAGGTAGGCTTGAGGTGGAGATATGGTCGTCCGTAGGGACCATGGTGATGGCGCCGTCGCCGAGAAATGACGGTTTGTCAACGGTTTCTCGGCGAGTGTCGCCCCCTTCGAAAAACCGCCTTGCACAGACGTCACCAAGGGTGAAACAAAGGTCTGTGCGAGGCGGATTGTCGCGGCGATCGCGGTGCGCGGAGATATGGGTGACAGGGGGGGGGTCCGACGACGGGCAAATCATGACTTAATTGGCGCCCATGGAGGAGGAGGCGGCGGCGGACGAGAGCGGGCCGGTTCGGCGTGATTTCGGTCCGTCCGTCACCCGTCAAGATTCGAGCAGTCCCTCGCCGATTTTTTTTTCCCACCGACCGCGCGATCCGGGCGCAAGCTTCTTACATGGTAAAACAATCATGGCCGGACCCCCTACCTGAATACCTAGAGCGCACGTTGGCTAGGAAAACAAGCCTCAGAAAGAGAACAGTCCGCTCCCCGACAGGACCAAACCAGTCTCTCTGTGTAGGAGTGCGTTGGAGAAAGCTTGTGCGTCAAAGATCTGCCAGCGCACTTTGATGCCACCTCAGCGGGCACCTCTGCACACAGTCCTACGTGTGAACCAATACAATATCCAAACTCCTCAACTTGGATCCGTTCGCGCAGATTCAAAACAGTTCAACTTTTCGCAACTACAACGTAGGACCAAAAATTAAATGTTTTTTTTCTGCTATTTTCGTCATTTTAACAGCTCTAACAATTATCCAAAGCTACTTATGATAGTTTTTGTCATTCGTATCTTATTTTCCATAGAAATAAGTACGATACAGTTCCTATGTCAAATCGTTCTTCACACATATCACCACAATATCTTCTTTACACGAGGTAGATACCTAAGTATTATCGCCACGTATCTACAATCAAAAGTAAAAAAAATACCAATTTTTATCGCTAAACATTCGCAGATGAACAACACCAACAACAACAGCAACATGAACCCGCGGCGGCGAAAGTGGACGGTCTTCCCATCCCAACTCCCTTTTAAACAGCTCTAACCTTCTATCGAAGCTTGGATAGAAAAACATGTATATTTTAATGCCACGCCAAACATGTATCTCTTACAAATTTTTCACGGATTATTGAAGTTTCCCACCCAGGATGAGCAGTCTCCCGAGTCCTCTCTTACATGGACTATGTATTAGTTTAAAATAATTTTCAAGTGACAGTGTGCTTCATTTCAATGTTAATACGTGGTAGACCCCGCAACCCCAAAAACATCTTACCAAGGCCCGTATCACACCCAGATGTCGCACATTGCCGCCCCATCGCATCATGTTGCACGTTGTGCTCGCATTCTGACATAATGTGTCGTAGCGTCGTAAAATCTGTACGAAACAAATTTAGTGTCGATCTATTTTCGGCCTTTTTTTGACCAACGAACGACGTTTTACACTATAGGAACTGTTTAAATGAGAGTTATTTTATTGAAACTCTTCTAAAAACACCGGGTACCACATCAGTAATTGAGTTTTCAAGTTTGACGACGGTCGACGACCATGGCCGACCCCCCCCTGCGATCCGACGGAATAATTGAGCTGTAGCACAGTCTATGGCAACCCTCCACTGCCCGCAATGATCAGATCGCAAGCACGTATTTCTAGGTGCTTGGTGACGTAATTTCCGCCGAAAACAAAGGTGTTTAACTCTAATCATACATATAGGTATGACCTGGCTGCAGAAGATCGAAGTGATGTGATGCGCGTGTCGGAGCCGATAAGTCTGCTCAGAAAGGCCGCACAGACGTACCGACAAAATTGAGCCATCCCTCTATCAATGGTAGAGGCTTGGACGACACAACACAGCGTTCCCGTCTAAACTGGCTACGGTATTTAAATCAAAAAGACATGATGCTATGATTAAATTTCTTTTTTTAGCATGCTAACATTTGTAGGTTTTTCACGGCCCTGGAGTCATCCCTCCCTTTTCGTCACGGCCAATCGATGGCCGATGTGTTTGTCATTTGAACCACCAGCGGCAGACAGCAAGGGAGCCTCATCGGGCTGCATATGGATGCCAGCGCAGTGGACACCATAATATCGATTGTTTCTTCTCGCCCATCGCGTGTCGTCGGTCTGGCGCGTGGTCTGGGATTTATCTACCGACACTTATCAAAAGACTCATCAAATCGATGGAAAGTTGGTCATCGACGCCTTTCAGTTCCCCCCCCCCATTGCGTGGTCAAATCACCGCCAATATTGGCACAGATGGCGGCCTTCCATTTTTCATTTCATGAGAAATAGTACGCCAATCTAAAGTTGGTGATTGGAGGAGTTTGCGGGGGAGAAAATGAGAGGGAACTTCAGGCCAATTCTGGCAGACGATTTATCTAGGTACGTACCTAGCGCTAGCGAGAGAGAGAGAGAGAGTTTTTTCGATCCATGACCACATATGGTATGTACCTACATTACGTAGTTTGACAACATGTCTCCAGCAGTGCCGGAGCCAAAATCTCCATCAAGGGTCTTCTCCTAATGCCTCAATTGACAGAAAATGCACTTCCAGTTTGTCTTCTTTCACAAGGGTACATGATGGGAGACGATTTCCTTTCATCCAGAGTCGTGGAAGACTGGAGTCAGCCATGAAGCATTTGCAAATCTGGCTAACTCCTCATTGTAGCCCATAGCTGTGGCCGATGTCATCCTCAGGCGCATCTGCGGCCTCACATACACACGCATCTTAACCAACGGGGACGCGTTGGTTGGGCTCATAGCCGGTGCCGAGGATGAGTAGGGCTGGGGTCAGCAGTGCTGAGTCCTCAAAAATCCTAAGATTTTTTTTGTTTTGCCCTCAGATGCTTTTCCTACTGCCCCATCTCCATCCCAAGCACTCCCCTCCCCCTCTGTGGGAGGCAAGGTAAAAGGGCCAATTAGTGTACAGTGGCGAAGCCATAAAAATAATGATGCAGTTTTCGGACTCACGGTTTTTCCTGTCCTACAATTGAGGCGCTGCCAGCAGCCGCAAACTGCCGGAAAAGAAACATGGCTGTGATCCCCAACGTTGCCTTCAAAAGGTCATTGGTGTTATCGGCAGCCGAGGCGGCAGCTGTTGTTTGCCGTTTATTAGTACAAGACGGCCATGATCATCGTTGCTGTCGTAAAAAATTATGAACGTCGTCGTCGTTGTGAACCTCTCAGATGATGTTGTTCAGCAGGATTTGCACTAATGAAAAAACGGGCTTTGTCCTGACATTCCCAAGGGTGAAAGAAGTTTTAGGGCATAGCCCTTTTGACCTCGGAATCCGGTCAGGTGGGGCACTCCTTGCTGAGGGCACCACCGTCAGATGGATATTACTCGACGAAATTGGTGTTGAGATCCCTTTGGAGCCAGTTTCAGCGAGAATCATTTGTTTGTCATCTCCATTTTTTTCACCCTCGCACAAAGGTGTTTACAGCCAATTTTTGAGGTACGCACGTTCTTTGGAATGTACCGTGGAACAAGCCCGCACATCATCATCTGGTGCACAAACAGATGTCATCCTGTGGGATGTGGGACTACTCTCTGGCAGGTAGAAAGGTCGGTCGTTGCTTCATTTCCGAACTAGCAATGTGGGATTGCCAAGAAAGGGTGGGGGTGGGGGGCAAGGACATCACAAACTGGACCTGGTGACGGCAGATTACAAACGCATCTATCGTACCAATCATCTCGATTGTGGTGCACCCTCCAACAGGGTTTAACAAAGTTTGTAATTTTGGTGTTCGCTCCCGTTAAGCCCTTAGGATTGCGGGACCTCTCCTAACAAAAAGCACTAACAATCTCTGATTTACCCACCAGCATTTAGAAATCCGCCGATGGCCAAAAGTGACTAGCAATGGCACTAACAAAAAGCTGCCCTATCGTCATCAAATCGGCAAGTCATCGTGCTGCCGCCGAAACGGATTTGGAAGCCATCGCTCCTTGTCCCCAACCTTCCCAACTTCTATCCGAGGATGATTAGCCATTGGCGGCGGCACATTGCGGGCTGATGCTATGCCACGTGTCGCTGGTGTTGCAGGCTATCGTGCCCAGCACACTCCCTGCAGTACTAGCATGTTCCGGCGTGCACTTGCCATAGTCATAACATCATGGGACAATCCTTCCGGAGCAGAGGAAGCCCTCCTGCACGAAGGTTGGACTCCGTCCCCCTGCCAGCAGAGTTGTCGCATCTGTCGTCACTTCAGTCGTTTTTCGTCTCACCCAGCGTGCAATGTTGTCCCAGTCTTTGGCCTCCCTCCGCGAGGACCATCGCAACAGCCTCCACAGAATTCATCCCAAACCCTAAAGCTACCAGTAACCGGTACATATGCACTGGTAAATATAAATAAAACCGATGAAATCATTTACACTTGTAATCCAAATCTATGTACCGGTAACTGGTGTTGATTGACCGGCCCAGCTGGTGGCAACACATGGGCATAGCTGGTCACACTTCACTACCACGGCCAAAACATACCTTACACAGTCACTGGTCTCCACCAATCAGACGATGTGGCAAATAGACACTGAATCAATTGACGGCTAATAATTAAATCTATTTGTTGTTCTTTATCGCAATATCAATGAATATTCATTTTTATTTTAATATGTACTTGCCCCAATGCAACCCCTCCTCGTCTGCTCATCCCTGGCTGATCTCTGTCGCTCGCTCATCCTTTCGGCCCTCCTTGCCCCCTTGTACTTACCCCTCCTGCCCCCGGCCAGTATCTTTGGATGGCTCGCTGCCTCGCCCCTCCTTGCCCACCGCCGGTCGTCCCTTGCTCGCTCCTCTCCTCGCTCTTTCTTGCCCATTTTATCCCCCCCCCTCTAGTCCCCGGTCGGTTGTCTGTCGCTCACTCGCCCTCTTGCCCACATCTCTGACCCGCATTGTTACGTCGTGATGGTGGAAGACGAACAGATCATTAGAGCAGTCGATCGCAGGAGAGAGTGAGCACACAAAAAACTTACTGCCCACTCACCTCCTTGTCTTTCCTTTCCCACTCTTCCCCTCTCTCCCATCTTCTGCTGGTCGTGATATTCTTGCCTTGCTTTCCGTCCCGTTCTCACGAGTTGGTCGTCCAATGCCCAGCCTGATTTGAGAGAGTGAGGGTCGGGACAACGAGACATGAGGGCGATCGAGGGCGGGTTGAGGATGAACACAAAAATTTACCTGTTGCCACTCGTCCCTCCCCCCGTCCTCGACCTGTCATACGTCAATAGCTGGCCCTTCCGTCCCTGATTAAAACTTTCCTCCACCCGGCTGGCCTGCTTTGCCGTCGTGGGAGGGGAGGAAATAATGGCGCACAAAAACTTTTTGCAGCCATAACTTGCGTGCTTGCCCCTCCCCTCGCCCTCGGCCGGTTGTGAGATGCTTGCTCGCAGGGGGGCACAAAAAACTTACCGTGTTCGTCCGTGGCTCACTCGTAGGGGAAGGGAAACATTGGGCCGTGAGTGCAATCAACGGAGAAGGGGGGGGGCACGAAAAGCTTACCGTATTCATCCATCATTTGCTCATCCTTTCGCTCGTCCTCCCCCCATCCTCGGCCGCTTGTACGACGCTCACTCTCAGGAGGGTGCACAAAAACTTACCGTGCTCCTCCGTTGCCGTCGCTTGCTTGTCGACGTAGCCATTGTCAACGCCATGGTTATCGAGGCCACCATCCTTGTGGCGGACTTCGTTGTGGTAAAGACATGACCCAAAATAATAAAGAGCAACTATGTATTGAGCCCGACGGACAGGGATGGGCGCACGCACGGGCAGCGGCCCAGCGTTGCTGTCATTGCTTGATAACGAGGTGGTATTTAAATGACAAAAAAAACACCACAAAGATTATCCTATTTTAGTGGAGAGAAATCACATTGTATTGGTCTTATTATGGACAGGAAGTAATATAAATTCTACTTACGGTGGACTCGCAGCAGCAGCTGTTGACGAAGAGGACGCCGTCGCCCCGATCCCGACGCCGTCCGGGGCCGGGGAGCCCCATCCCTTATCATCGCGTCCTACGCCGAGGACGGACTGGCTCCAAGGGGGTCCTGAAGAGGCCGGCAATGCCTCCTTCGCTGCTTCCTCTGCATCCGGCATTCATTTGGCAACGATGAGGGCGGGGGAGGGTACGCTGACGAGCATCTCGCTGTGTCGCTGGGGAGAGTGGCCTCCATCTCGGCCGTGGCGCTGCCTCCACCGGGGAGCACACTCAGGGCGAGGGGAGGGAGGGGGGAGTTTTGATTCAATTTGAATTTAAGGGCAGTATCATTGCAAGAGACGAGTGGATCGATGCCCGCAGTGCGACCGAAGCAACGCGCAGAGGAGGAGGAGGAGGAGGAGGAGGACGGCCAGCCACGAGGGCGCATCCGTCTTCGAGACTGACCAGGACCGCGGTCGAGGAGGGGTACGACAGGCAGTGACGTGTTTAGGCCCTGTCATGGAAGGGGACTATGGGGGAAAAGGCGACGAGTACAACGGGAGGAGCATGCTCTGCGCTATGATAGCGTGGGCCCCAGGCTTGGGCCAGCTAGCACACGTCGTCGCGTTGATAATATCGTGAAGTAAAAATAAATCGAAGCTTGAGCTGCTGAGTAAATGGTATTTGAGTACATATGTACTCCTACCTACCTACCTTGTGGGTGATGGGAATTCCTACCTAGGTATTGATCGGAGCGTTGGCGTTGGCTCCCGTTGGACCGTTGGACGGAAGTGATTGAGAAGCTCTATGTTGTTCGGCCGGCTCGACTATCGACCCGATGAAACGCAAGAAGCCTACGGGAACGCAACATGATACCGATGTAGAAACTACATTAGGAACTAGTATTTTTATCGGCATCAGTTCCATAAATCAACTGATTGTTTAATATAAATTCCAGTGTTAAGTTTGGTCAGTTTGGTTTATATTTCTCACACATCTTCCGTAAAAAGCGTGGACAGAAATAATGACCGCATAGATATCATTCATGTCGCTTGCCATGATCGCCGCTGTTCTGTTTTTACCAAATTCCTACGTAACTTCGCATGAATGATGGATTAGTACCAAATCCTAAACATCCAAGAAGATCTACGCGTAATCATACCACCAAATGCGTTTTCTCTTTTCTTCACTTGACGGTAATGAGTAGTGTTTTAATCTTAATAATAATTTACGTATTTTCTTTTACTTTGACAAATATCAGAATCAATTGAGCAATCAGAAAAATATTATTTTTATATTCATGTTTACTGTGATTATCCATTTTTCAATAGTATTAATTGATAATCTGATTTGATGCCGCTTCTTTCAACTGCTTCCAACCACGGCGGCCAATTCCACGCCGAGAAACCAACAGCGTCGGTCGCAACTCAACGCGGACGACGACAAAGACAAAGAAGCCGCCACCGCCATCGCCGCCATGGGCGGCGCCGGCAGAATCACGTCCACGCTCACCGGACGCGGCGCGCCGCGGCGACGGTGGCCGGCATCAATCATGATGTCATAATATCACGCTTGTGCGCCTCGCTCGTCCACGGCCGAACCAACGAGCTCATTATTCTGCTACCTCGCCTCTTCTTGCTTGGAACTCGTTGGTAGAGATAGAGAACGGCTTCTAGTTCTCATTCGTATTGCAATCGTTAGCGGCAACGCGGTCACAGGTCACTGCATTCGAAGCCTCAACCCTCAACCATCATCGGCCGAAGCAACCGTCTGTTGAGCTTGAGTGGTGGCGCTCGAGTCGAATTCGAAGAAGAAGGCAAGGAGAAGAGAAGGCGCGAACAAGACGGGGAGCGATACGTCCAAGCAATTACCTGAACTCGAACTCAATACTTTCACATCGGATCAGTATCAGCGCGCCACCTTCGTTTCGAGCCTCAACTTATTCGAGATAATGGACCCCTCAGCGACCATGAGACCCCATCACGTCCGAAGACAACCCGTTCCCGCGGCGCAAGAAGCTTATTATTCTCGTAGAGATCCCTATCAGCCGCCTCCCGTGGCCTCTACAAGCCATCATGCGCCGGAAATGAGCGCGTATCATTGTGGTACCACTCTGGTGTATCGGTATGATCCTCGTCCTCCGAGGTCTCCCCCCACGCAAAGGGTTCCGGTCGCCCACTGCAGAAGTGAGCAAGTCGAGATGGATCGCGCGCATGTCCCCAAGACGAGGTTCAACGGGACGACCTACTACCACAAGCCCCAGACGATCCACCAGCCGCGTAGGATGAACCTGCAAGGGGAATCGGGCACCTTGGATCATGCGGAAGATGTGCCGTCGAGCGCTTCAGCTTCAGTACCTGTGAGAGTTGTGGACTACACTCCCGACCAAGTTTACTCCCACTCTGTTCCCGACTACGGCAGCGGGCCAGGTGCTCATCATCGTCATCATCATCACATGTATCATTCTCATCGGCGGTACAGTGTCTCCCCTCCACGCCATGCCCCCTTCGCCGCAGCGTCAAGGTCTCAGTCCCCACACTACTATCCCAGCGGGCCTCCTCCTCCAGGCGATCCCAGACATCATGCGTCGCATGTTCCGCCACATCATCAAGGGAGGCCGTACCACCATCAGCACTACGATCCGAGGGTCCAGATGGATGCGCCCCAGCCTACCAAGCATTGGCCTGCACCGATTTACATACCCATGTCTCGTGAACAACCCGCAAGCAGGGAGAGCTATCTGCCCCATGAGTATTCTCATCATCAAGCACATGATATGCCTGCTCAAGACCCGGTGCCGGCCCCAGGTCGTACTTCGCCGAAGGAGGCCGAGGCGGCAGCGGCGATCGCAGGCCTTCGAAAGGATTGGAGCAACGTCAAGCCTTCTCCCCTGGGATTGATCACGACCGTTTCTACCTCCCCTCCGCTACCAGAGTGCAACGAGGCCAGTCCCACAGATGTAATGGGCTTTCCGGGCGAAGGTACATCCTACTTCCCTCCGTCCCCGGAGGGAAATGGCCCACATCACACAAGCGCTCAGAAGCCAAATCGGCACTCCAACACCTACTCCCCGCCCGAGTCGAGGCAGCCCTCGCCGACCCACATGCAAGACGCCAACCTCGACTGCAAATACAAGACGGAACCCGAGGAAGATGACAAACCTGCAGTGGCAAACTCATTTTTGCCTGTGGACCTCATCCTCACCGCGGCAAGTACGCTGGACTCAAAGGATTCCAAGCCCATCAGCGACAAGCCCGAGGGTGGCAAGCGAAAGAGACAGAAGGTCATTGACTACACTGGAAGGCAGAACAAGAAGCCGAATTTGAAAGACATGCAATCCAGGTTTTCAGTTGGAGAGTATCCCCCCGGCTTCGATCCGAGCACACTTCCTCCCCCTCCCCGGAAGGGTGGGATCACGGCCGCAAGGAAAAAGGATCCCAACGAACAAGGAGATAAGGACGAACCCATCGATGACGAAACTGTGACTCAAGCTCAGAAGGCGTCTCTTCTGGCAGAGCAGGCCCTCGCGCGCCCCAAGGGTGTCGGAAAAAGGCTCCTCCTCTCCATGGCGATGGTGAGGACCAGCCCTCGCACCCCGCCGTCTGTGTACCCCTCTCACGGCAGCATCCTGACCTACGGGTTCCACTGGTCGGCGTTCCCTCCGCTGGACAACTTGTTGAGGAAGAACATGAAGATGTACTACGAGCTGAGCACGAACAGTTGCCAGAGCCGTGAGCAGCAGGAGTTCAACAACGAGCTGGTGCACAGAGTGAAGGAAGAAGCGGCGCGATATGGATGGGAGTTCTGCAAGAAGGCATTCGAGGACGACAGGAACATCCGGCATCGGATTCGCTGCTTCTTCAAGATCCACATCCAAAACGCCAAGAAGCGGCTGAAGACGATGCTGCGCAACCCAGAGAAGCCCGTCAACCTCAAGGCGCTGGCGGATCATTTCCACTTGATCGAGGGAGCAGAAGCGGGTGTTGAACACGAACATGAGTAGCCAGAAGATTGAATAAAATTTCATAATCGATGAACTCATCAAAGCTATGCATTTGATATGAATAAACTACTACTTGTTATGAAATCCAAATGGCAAGATATAAGATATGATCACTGCTTGTACCTTGGTAACCCGAGCGCATTGTACAGTGACGATCGTTTCGAGGCTTCAGACATACGTAGCCGCTGTCCCTGGATATCGGAAATCCTGGTGTTTCAGAAGCGATGCCCCAAACGAACAACAGGTACCACTGAGTTTGGTAACTAGTTCACGATGGGTCTCTGAAAAACTCAATGCAAAAATGTCAGTTGCCACACAGCGGTTGCAGCCACCAGCAAATCAAAAGCACTGTCGATGAGTGCTCAGGCTAGGAATACCAAACACAAGAAGCATTTGGCATTTTTGGGTGTGTTTTGACTAAATATCTACGGCTGATAACAAAGAAAGCAAATTCTCTCCCATACTTAGCAAGTTCCAAATTCCTTTACTCTGAAATCTGTGACTTGTGTTGTGCATACATGCAAAGTTGTGATGATAATTCTAAGAAGCTATGGTTCTTCTATGTTACACCCAGCCAAAAATAGGACCGAGTCACACTCCATCAAAGAGAGTGTGTGGTTGCAATCTACGCTTAATTTTATTGTATCTACAAAAATGTTGCTTTGTTGCACAAAAAAAGATAGAATAAGATATAGCAAGCACAGCACAATATCATAAGGGCATTGAGCTGCACTTGCAGATCATACCTTGAGTTCTTCTCTAATCTTGATCCATTCCCTTCGGTTCCAAGTGGTTTATTGCAGATTGAAAATCGTGTCCCCCCAAAGTGTACTTTAAACTCGCTTTTCATTGCCGTTGTCTCAACTCCCTTGCTTCTATTTCTCCTGGTTCTGTATTTTCCTGCCATTGCCAAAACCAACAATCTGCTCAAAATTTCTTCCCTTCCACCCCTGAAGCATCCATCTAATACCAATCACTATGACGAAAAGCCTCGTCTCGATTATCAACCATAAAAACAGTTGGGTGTGGAAGTCGCATCCTCAACAACCAAAGATGAGTTTCAACCGTGGAAACTAGAAGCGATGGTGGATTTAAAATCTGACTTGTCTGTTTTCCGGCATCAATTAAAGTCGAAAAAAGATTCGGTTTGAAAAGCAAGACCGCATCAATTTTACGTGTGCCACCTTGCTAACTACTCCCTTTGTGCCTTTAGAAAAACTATTTTTGGGTTTTCTTAGACCGATTATTGCAAGTTTTCAATCAATAAAAACGTACTACCATATACCATTGGAATCGTCTCGTCAAGACATATTTTATTATTCCTGCAGAACATATTATATTTTCATCGCCCGCGTGACCTCTTTTGACCCTGCGGCGTAGAAGTATTAATTCCACCGTATTTTTGTAGAA
>JALLPA010001321.1:0-11190 GCA_036939895.1 Thalassiosira exigua | reverse complement strand
AACTCCTGACTGAGGAATGAGCAAGGGAATCTTCGTAGGGGGTCGTGATCCCAAGCTATGGGATATAATGCGTTACTAGACAATAGCTAGTAAATTAGGCCAATTTTGCACTTTCGTCGACCTGGCGCGTCGTCAGCCCCAAGTTTTTGTTCCCGCTAGCGCCGGCGGGGTCGACGGGAAGCACCCTGAGGGATCCTGCATGGTTTCCGTGTGATGGGTCCCCCACGGTGCCCATGAAGGGGCATTCATTGTTCATTCTCGCGGACCCCTTTTTTGGTCACATGAGAGCTTTGTGAATCATTTTTTTGTCGAAAAATGGCAAAATGAAAGATTTCACTCCCGCCGGCCACCGCCCCCCCATCACAATCCGGAACTTGACAACACAATGGCACCGTCTCCCCCCTCACCCGATCTTCCGCACGTCATTGCTACGCCGGAATACCACCTCCGGCGTTGCCGCGGGATTCAAAACGACGCTTTTTTCTCGTCCACGGCGCCCTCCTCCCTGATTTTGTCGGCCCGTCATCGTTGAGGCTAGGTGACGCCGTCGGCGCAAGGTGAGCTCACTTTTTGCTTTGCCGCCGTCTCGAGCGAATGGCATTGAGCCGTCGATGTTCCCGGGCTTGCACGCCTTGGTCCGCTCGGGGGGAGAGCGGGGGAGGTCCATAGCGCGGGGGACGGTCGTTGTTGTGGCAGGAGATGGCCTCTAGGCCTTGACCGATTTTACAGACGGGCCAGCTAGGATCGCGCCGGGGGGGAATTGGGGGGATTATTTGGATTACTCGAGCGCCTCCGCCTCGGCCTCTTCCTCCAAGCGCCTCTCGATCAAGGAATAGGTACGTTTGAAATCGTATCGCTGTCTATCTACCAACTCAGTGCCAAAAATCTCCAAGACTGACCTCAACCTCTTCTTCTTCTCCACCGCCATGGATTCGCTTGCCGCCTCCGTGGCCGAATCTCCGGCTTTGTATTCGATTTCTAACCCTTCTATTATCTCGTCTGCTATCGCCTGACCAAAATTAGGATCGCAGATGAAAATATCATGGATTGTTTGGAGGAGCTGGCGATGGTGAACCTGCCTGTTATTCCCCTGCTCAGTTTTGCCGAACCCCTTCTCGGTCACGTGCTGGGGCGCGAGGTAGTAACAGTGGAAGGGGTCCATGTGGATAAGGAATCTACGTATCACCCCGTAGATCTCGGTAAGATCTGGCCTGCCCTCGTCGATGAAATGCTTCTGTAGTCCCGCTGACGTCTCTTTGCCTTCCAATCTCCCGGCATTGTCCGACGTGTTGCCATTGTGCATCGAGGCTACGTCAAGGGACGAGCAATTGTCGAGTATAGACTCGATGTTGTGGGTACTGTTACCCTTCCAATCTTTGGAGGCTGCTTTGCCAGCCGACAGACAGTCGAAGAAGGGTTGAATGGTAAATCTCTCCTTGTATTCCTCGTTGTCTTTGTCTGGGAGTTGATCGTCAGTTCTCACCACAACTTGCCGCTCGTCGTGCTTGGCATGCTTCGAGCCATCTGTCGTCGTGTACCAGAATCGTTAGAAGCCATAGAGTTGCTTCCGTCGGAAGACGGCTTTGTACCGCTCCTTCAAGCGGTGAGTGTCGATGATGCCAAGGCGAGTGATGTGATTTCTGATTGTGCGTACGTTGGGAAACTCATGCTCTTCGAGCGCGTGCCCAAGGAAAAGTACAGCAAAACACGACAGCATCGGAGGAACCTTGGATAGCGGCACGTTGAAAGAATAGACGATGTGCCGGAGGACGTGCACGGCAAAGTAGGAGAGGATGCGCTTGTTTGTCGGGGAGCTTGTCCAGAGGCTATGGGGCGAGCCCCTCGCCCCATGAGTATCGTTTGCCTTCGACTGCCCATTGCAACAGTTTCTGACCCTCTCACAACTTGAACTGGTACCACGCAGGCACCTTCTCCTGGATCTCCTTCTTCAGGCCATCGGAGTTGTAGGAGTAGCGAGTGAGCTTCTTCTTCGGGTGGGCACGGACGGAGGCGTAGTCAGCGACCGAGAGAGGCAAGCCGCCGAACTCTTTTATCGCTTTGTTCACTTCCTCCCGCGTTTGATTCTGACGTGCCCCTTCGAGAGCAATCTCTAATGCCCCCACCCGCTCCAGTTGACCCTCCTCAACTAGGCGGCGGAGCTCACAAAGCTCAAACGTCGGAGCATTGCCAAGGTTGGGAGGTATGTCGTCAACCTCTTTGCTATCGTTGTCATCGTCGCCTTCTTCTTCGTCGCTTGACAGAACGACTGGCTCACTTGCTGGGCGCTCGAAGTGGTCCTTCTTCTGCCTCCGCGTCGCTGAACGGCATGAATTGTCGGCGTCTCAAGGCATGTGGTGCTTGCTCTGTCGGCAAACAATGGAGCGCTCCTCTGAAGGGATGACGAAGGAGCAACGGAGGAGCTCGAGGATCTCCGCCTTGACTCCGCGCAGGCTCTTCTCCGAAAGATAGCCATCCCGCCAGGTCAACTTGGTGTCCCAGCAGTGTCTGAAGTATTCGGCTATGACAGGTAAGTCCAACAGCTCAAAGTCCTTGCCCTTCTCGTTGCCATCTGACCACGCTTTCCAGAGCTCTTGCCACCGCGCCTTGAAGACAGGCCACTTCTTCAGCTCCTTGTGCGTACCGCAGACGTACCGCACGATATCGAGCTGGTCGGAGATCTTCACATGCACCGAGCCCTTGACGAAGAGGCTGAAGGTGAACCACCAAGCTCTCTCATCGACCACCGTTGGAGATGGCTTGGCAATAACGGTCAGATTGCCAACGAAGTCTCGAGCCTCGAAATGTAAGTGATACACATTGGCCACTGTTTTGTCTCGCAGGTCAGTTCTGACATTGTAAGGCTGGGGATTTGACGACCAGGAGTGCCAGGAGCCCTCTGTCTTCGACCCGCTTCCTCCGCTCGCCACGCAGGAGAGGAAGCTGTCCAGGTCGTCTCTGGCCTGGACTCCAAGATCTGGACCACACAGCCTTCGTGGAGGTGCCACTTGGACTTGGGGGCCCCATGGGCATGCTTGATGATAGAGCTCGCACGCTGAGTGAGCGTTGGAGATTCCATGCCTCAACTAGCAAGAACCTGGCTTCTTTGGACTGGGTCAGGCTCTCAGGCGAGTTCCAAAATTTTGAAATTGATGCCAGTTCGAAAATAAATAATTTCTCAACAACAAGGACGTTCCAGAGTGACATCACAGAGGATCAGAGGGACAACTAGCACAAGAGTCTGCCTTGAGAAGATGTATATCTGGAATGCAGCAGTTCGCTTGGGAACCTCGATTCCCAGGCGACCTCGCGGCTCAGGAGGAGCCAAAAATCTCAACAAAAAAGATTCAAATTTGAAACCGAAGGCACCGAATCGAAGCTAGAGAGACGGGCTACAACTTTGACACATTGAACAGTACCATAGACTAATTTTAGGTACCATTCAAGTAGCCTAAACATTGAGATTGATTTAGTAGCACTAGGTCAAGTTGTACGCTTTATTACACATAGCTAGCTGCATTATCTTTGAGAATGATTTCCATATCATTTCTGAAAGCTAGAATAATGCCATTCAAGAGCGTAATTTTACCATCATCTTTTGTCTGGCTTTCGAACTCCTAACTATTTTGAGTTTTGTTGTGTTTCAACTAACTCTATGAGATAGCAGTATATGTGAAGTGGATAATAATTTTCCAATCATTGTTTTGGGAGATGGTATTTCCAGAGAGGTGTTTGTAGGGTGGCTGATGGTTTGGTATATAACTGTACAAAAATAATAGATTCATCTTAGACGAGAGCCAACCATCAATGCCCTCTCCCCGAGAATGGATTATTGCACAGTGACACCTGGGGCAACATTCACATTAATGAGTTCTACTACTCCCACTCTGAGAAATGATAGATTTGGACTGATATTGCCACGAATATCACAGCCTTTTCCTCATTGATTTTATAATGCTCATATCTTCCTTCCCCAAAGCAACTATTTGCCAAGATTTGCTAGGAATAATATGGGGTGCTTCAGTGTTAGCTACGATATGAGGTTGTTGACGACCGCCGTTGTCAACAAAAAATGTGCGTAGCCTATCTGGGAAAGCTGGTGGCCTGCTGATCTGTGATGGTCTTAAAGCATCGTAATTGACGCAATGTAAGATTTGGGGAAGAAAGCCATGTAGAAGGGTCAATTCCTGCTGTCACAACTGTCTCGGCTCTAAGTTTTGTCCAGCTTCAGACCTAGCTTCAAACCTACATTTCCCCCCCCCCCCAAAATCAAAAACATCCCCATTTGAGAAGATCATTCTTGTCACTCAATGGTTATGGATAGAAACTGTGATTATATGCTTGATAATCAAGTACCATAACACAGTTTCTTTTGATGATTGATGTTGACAGATGCATTTTGTGATATATCACTGTTCCTCGAACAAAACTAAGATTAGGCAAACTAGGTCAACCTAGAAGTAGCACAGAACTTTGTAAAATACCAAAACCATAGACATCAACTTAGGCTAGATCAAGTTGGGTAGGATCTAACCTAATTTGATGTCTACTAGGATATAGTTGCTAGATCTAGATATGACCTTGATCTTCGCCTGCATGATGCCATGGCTCGTTGTCCTTTATTGTGACAAGCAAATGAAGGATGGACCTTCGAGGGGAAGGATGGACCATGGTCGTGATCCCCCGGAAGAGACGAGTGAAGACTGCGCAAAACACAACAATCAACAAGTGAAGAATCCGTGATGTGGAAACTGTGAACTCTCTTATGTTATCTATGCTAACGTGATGGGGCGAGCTGAACTGTGTGTAATTCTGTGTGCAAAAGGACGAGGTCAGAACCTGTCACATCTGGTACTCGGAAGGGAATCGAAAGATACCCTTCAAATGCGCCAGATGGGAGTCCGACTACATGTGAGTCCTCAGGTGCAGATGAAGAGAGGCGCCGGAATAGACAATCCCTCTCTTACGCAAGCAAGTGAGTAATCCCAGTGACAAATGGGAGAGAGCATCACCCGACACCCTTCTTTGACCATGCTGACACAATCACATCATGCCCGTCTTTGATGCTGAGGGCCCGTTCTCCGAGCATAAAGTGGAGAAGACAAAGACAAAAGATTGATGCAACACTGCCTCATGTCAGATCATGTAAGAACACGCAAATCAGTTGATCACAAGAGTAGTTGGCATTTTAATTTTAGCCTATTCTGCCGGGAGCTGGTTCGTTACTTCTTTTAGTGAAAATAATCAAACGGCTTAGTTGCTAGACGGCAACAAAAAAGTGACATTCGGGAGAGATTGGAACAGGAATTCAACAGTAGAGTAGAAATTGTTTAGGCACGGTCTCAGCTAGTTTTGGCGTCAGAGACGCCCATGAAAAAGTAAATTGGTCCTTCTAAAAATGTTGTACGGAAAGAGACCGAAAACTACCTTTAGAGATATTGAGTTAGTTATTTTAACTCGTATATACTGAAGTTTATAATTGGTACCATACAATACACAAAACGGCATATATTAACAACCTCTCCCAATACCCGTGACTACGGAGGACGTCCCTGGCAATTGTACCACTGAACTTCTCGACAGTCCAACTGTGGGTCAACAGCAGGGGCAGGAGACTTTTGGCTGATGCATTCTTCCAGGTCAAGACAATGACCGCCTGTCGCTCGAGGTACAACCATGCCTCCAATGGGGTGGCACAAGCTGACAGAAGGGTGAGGGGAATTAGTCAGGAAATGGAATACGTGAGGAAGTTTAAGAAATTTGACAGGAAATACGCGAGGGACGTTGTGGGGGACGACGGCCTCGGGACGGGCCCATTCGAAGCGGCACAGGGCCGCTTCTTCAGGGGGAATCATCCTTCTTGTGTGGGATGGTTTGGGTTTGGTGAGGTGGGCAAGGACTTCGAGGAGGTCATCTGCACATTGACAATTGGTAGACAAGGCTGTTGCCAGCGACGACAGAATGTCGATCTTGCCGCTGGGATATCTGGATCCGAAGCGAGGTGCACGCTTAGATGTGCGGTAGGAGTTGCCATCGTGCGTGGGAATGCAAAACTAAAGTTGGGACGCCTACACTAGGTGCGTGGGACGGAGAGGGAGACAAAGGCGGTCTGCAGGGCCAACCACAGCGAGAGTGGGTGGTCCCTAGGAGGGAGAGCTAGGAATGGATTGTTTCAGAACAACAGGGTGGAGGGATACTGCGCCTTCAAGCAGTTCATCAACGGCCGAAGCCTTTGCATGCCTTAGATGTAGAGTATGACACCATTTTTCATACTCAGCTCCTATGTGCTAGCAAAATGTAGCCTGCACGTCTTAAATACACAAGATAGAAGGGACCTGAATCAATTGGACACCCTGACAAAAATTTGACAGCCTGATCCGGCCACCAACCACGGGACTTACTAATAGAATTAAAAATATTTATTTTCTCGGTCAAATTTACGAAGTTTTAGGCGATCTATAGACAAAAATGATCGGAATAGTCCAATCTGTTAAAGCATGCAATAAACATCGTGTTTGGTGGCTTGTGAGCCCACACACGAGCCCCCTGCGAGCCGCAAGCAAGCAGTGAGCACAAAAAGAGTACATGCAGTGCCCGAGGACCGGGCGAGGACTGCAACGCCGAAGATGTGATGCCAGTTTGAGTTCCATTTGATAAATGTATTTTGACTTCATTCTCTCTAGCAAGTTATGTTTTTTTCTTTCGAGTGCAATGCATATTATGTGTACGAGGGCGTAGCTGCTGTAGGGGTCAATGTTTCACTAACAAACTACTAATAAATATCAGACACGGCGATAGCATGGCTCCCTCCCATATTAATCGCTTTCGGGATCTCCACGGATCTGAACGGATCTCCACGTATCCTTTTGGAATCATTATATTTTGTACTACTTTTTTGTTTATACGTTGGAAACCATATTAATTTGGTACATACCTATAATTTGTATTTGTTCCGTAGCATGCGAGATTTGATCCCGTGGATCCCGAATGAAAGTGCATCAAGATACGTACATATGATTGGTAGTTTTAAATCTCGTGGCATTAGTATTTTAGTAGGTACTTTATACGGCGGAATCGATTAACTTTAGTAAGTAGGTATTTACTAAATAGCGCACGGGAAGCGGGAATGAAAGAAGAGGAATTATTATGTACTTATGGACGTAGGTAACGAGAATGCTTGTTGCAACATGAGAACTCCCCCACGAGGCATTTCAATGTAGGAATTAATATTAAGCCAAGTTCGGCCGCTTTTTTTGGCACGCCAAGGAGTAATGTACACCAACCTACGTAGATACCTACAGTTCCTTTTAGAGAGAAAAAAAACTCCACTACCTACGCTACATACAGTGTCTAAATCAACTGTTTTTAAAGTGATTTTTGACGCTTGCGTGTGATTTTTTACATTTCGGTTGCTTTTTTTTAATTCCTCCGTAGTATCTACGCTGGAACTTGTACAAAAAATAATTTTCGCGGTAATTGATGTTACAGACAGGGCGATAGCCTGGTGCTACTCGTCGATATGTGAGAGTTAGTCAGTGAATCGATATTTTGCCATGTCTGCAGCAGTGGCAGCTGCCTCTAGTTGAAACCGGCCCTGTCAGCCGGTCCGTAAATAATCCAAAATAAACTAGGACGCATTACATCCTCCTCCTAAGCTCTCCATTAACAAATAAAAATTTAAGTATAGACGTCCTATTATACCCATCGTCCGTCGGCCCAAAACATTGCCGAAAATTGATTTTGCGCTGTAGAGCTCCAACCATGCTATGAATTCCTACTCTATGTAGGATTAAACCCACCGTGACCAAGAGCGCATTACCTGGGGTCAAAACATATCCACAACCCTCTCCAATCTTGGACCCCCCCCCCCTTCCTTCAATGCAGTCTTTATCGGCCCTGATCTGACTTGAAAGATTCGCAGAAGTTGCAAGGAGAGGGGTGAAGGGGGTGGGCAATGCAAAACAAAAAAGTCGGAGGGCTACGTATATAGAAGGGGGCTGAAAATCTGTTCGCTTGCAGATTGGGGCAACAATGACTGTCGAGTAGCTCGAGTGAAAAGAAGTGGAGGTTTCGGAATGCCTCCCAACAATCAACAACCAACTGGGATGGAAGCAGAGTGAGAGGGAACAAATGAGAGATGCATTTTCCGAGCGCAGTACACCAATGCCCTCTTGGTAATTCTCTGCGCTCTCTCCAAAGATCAATAACTCGTTATTGCTTTTTCGATATACTCATTTTCTATCTCTTGCGCAACGGTGCACCAAGAACGGCAAATAATTTAGACAATTCTTACATCCTTTTAGTCCTGATAAAACTCTGACTCTGTAGAGTTGTGTGCCTATTTTGGTTCACTATTATGCAGAGCGATGAGAAGATTTTTTACTTCATTTATTTCACGCTATCGCTGGACCTCAGCTTTCTGATGAAAATCTCATTTCAAACTTGCTCTGTGTGTGAGGATATCATGAGGAATATTTATGAGTTTCCAGTGGAATGATGATATTTTTTTGACTAAGTGAAGGTGTTCTTTTCTGTTAGCCACAAAAACCTCAGAACTTGCGTTTGGTGTTACTAGTCCCAGGTTGACGTAAACTAGTGATAACTGGTCAAATCAATCACACCCTATGATCAAAGCACCACATCAAAATTACTTGCTGTAGAGCAATACGCTTACAAAGTTATCATTAATTAGATATCTTTCATTGAATGGATACAATGGAGAATGATAAGTTATTCTAGATGGCCACTCTTCATATTTTTGAAAGCAGCAATGGAAATATAGACACTTATACTTATCATTTGAAGATATTTTATACAAATAAATGTCAAGTGACAGTTCACAGTTTATATTTTAACACCCAGTGGAATTGCCGTACATCTAGTATATATCTCTTCTTGCTGATCTAGCAATTAAAAGTCAAGCCATGACACTAGAAGAAGGCGGGAGGGAAAACATCATTTGGGTATACTACATACTAGCCACTGTGCATGCTAGCCCTAGTGGGGGTCAATATTTATATGACCCACAACTAACCTGTAATTTTCCCTTGGATTAAAATAGCAACGACCAGACAAGCAAAGACTATTTTTCATTCACGACTTATTTTTCATTTTGCTCCTGCTACATTTTTCAATTCATGTCCAATACCAACCCATTTATCAGGGAATACTTTCAAAAAATGACACTTATAGTTCTTGGTTCTTGGGTTTTATTGCACTCAATCAGTCCAAAATGTTTTCCAATTTCGAATTAGATGGATAGGGCGGTGCACAATTATATATGAAGTGTCCATCCAAGATTTTTCAGCAATGAATGCACTTAGATTAATCCAACAAAGAAGTCTTCTGCCCATGGTGACGAGTAGTGTCATCAAATACCTCCCTCAATACTCAGCGAGTACACACATCTTGCAGGTTTCTCACCCACGAGCCCCTCAGCCCCCCCGCCAAAGCAGTTTAAAATCCAACATTGCCCCAAGGAACTGTGAAGGAAAATAGGTAACAATTCCATCTTGCCCTTACAATCTCCGCACGATAACATCTTTGACAACAAAAATAGCTCCTTCACCCCCCTTGATGCATATAAAAAATGATAGGTGAGGCGCTGTGTTAACATTTCAATTTGATGTAATGTTGAAGGAGTTCCAAATTTCGCGTCTGACTGAAATCAACCTCATGTGGTGACAGCGGATATTTTTTTGGATAAAGATATAACCTTGTGACAGATCCAAATCAAATTTTAGAATTACTGATGTATTCACATGCATCCCTTTTATGTTGCCTGCTAAAAACCAGCTCCTTATTATCTTGACTAGTGCCCAGACTTTTTATTAATTTTTGAAAAGTTTAGGACTTTACTCGACCAATTTCCAAATTTTACTCACTCATTTTTACAAGGTGTTCTTGTTTTTTTTCTATTGTGACATGAACAGATTTAGTCATGTTTCTTTAGACCACCTCTTTTCCTATGGTCCATCTCTAGAAGTGGTATATAAAATGTGGCACTACTCGACACATATTTTTCTCGACCCTTTATCATATTTCTGCCTTCTTTCAACCCCGGTCTGGTCTGGGATATAACAGTACCAACCGCTTCTAATTGCGAGTTTACCACATCTTTCCACCAGAGAGGCGGAAGACTTATCTGTTCATTTCCCAGTTTGATAAGCAATGCAACTGTACTTACGTCGTACTTCTTTTCGTCAGGAATAAAAGGCATGATATCAAGACTGGATCTAAATTCAATTCAACTGTTTGTGACTTGGGGAGAAATTGAAATTTATTGTTTTGTCTGAGCCCAAAGACACGCTGCGCAGCAGCGTGCAATACGCTGTCGGGCAGCGACTTTAGGAATTAAACTCTCGTTATATCATTTTGTACTAGTTCCACTGCAATACTACGACAATTTACAACAGATGATTTTTTTATATACTTCGGTACAGCATTTTTATTTATATCAAATTATACGAATTCCTATGTCCTTTCACGGGGAGAGGATATAATGTAAAAAAACTTCCCTGTGCACGCTTCGACACAGTGAGTTTTCGTCCATCCGGTACCAGTTATATTTTATAATTTTTTGTACTAATGTATATACGTTGCCATCCTCCTATGACTCCGCGCTAGATGGGACAACCGCAAAAAAACAACGACCAAGCGCGAAGAGGCGCAAAGTACCCATCACCATGGTGTCCGTCGTCGGTCGAACGCCCCCCCTAGCGGCGCCTCTATCTGGTCAAACCCGATGGAGACGCTGTGGATCAATGCTCGGCGACTCCGGCGCTGGACCCTATCCGGCGATCCCGGATTCCCGGCGTCTCGACCAAGCCAGAGCCTACTTCCCCCCCTGCGATGCTGGGTGTGCGTTCCGGAGGCGTCCCGCCGGAGGTAAACCGTCTAGCTCGGTGGATACGGCTCCTCGGCCAAGCTGCCGACCCATATCCCCAGGCGGCACCAATGGTGTATCAGGGGCTCCAAGGGTGCCGCCCTAAAGTGGATTGGAGTGGTGGCGGAGCCAGTTAACCTCAATATTTTTAGTTTATTAGTAGCTACCTAGTTTAACTTAGCCTGCCGACTCCCCGTCCCAGAGGACTCCTCCCGCGTCGACCATGACGCTCCCCCCTCCAAGGCCCGATCCACATTGTTGATCGGCATCCTTGGCGCCGCAGGGGAGCCAAGGATGCTGCTCTTGAT
>JALLPA010001320.1:0-12351 GCA_036939895.1 Thalassiosira exigua | reverse complement strand
AATAGAATTGCAATCCTCAGTTCTACTTTTCTGTAATCATCCCTGTAAAAGAGCGCGATCCCTATCGCATACGCGAGTTTTTTATTCTAGGTGATCTATGACTTCCATTTTTACAGGACTGATTTCCAGGGCTGATTTACACCTTACTAGTCTCACCCCATCATCCACTCATTAAGTAATTCACACTTCCCTCGCAATGTCAATCAAGCAATCCATCATGATTGCAAAAAACATGTAAAACAACGGGAAAAAGAAGCAAGTACCCCAATTGCCTTAGAAAACCCAGGTACCAAAACGAAACAAAGGGCGTTCCAGAAACCGCTCTTGAAAACACAGCGCGTTATTTTGTAGAAAACGAAAACAAAAAGAAATGTTCGCAGAAGTTTCTCTCAACGGGTTCAAACGATTTGAAAACGAAGATACTTTTTTGGAAACGAAGGGCGTTCCTAAAAAGGGGGCATCGAAAACACAGGACGTTCCACTTCGGAAAACGAAGGCCCTTCGTTTTCTATGGCAACGTGGGCATTTTGCCGTCGTGCGGCCAGTGCATGGTCGGCAATCATAAACATAAAGTTTAATAGTCAGCCACGAGGGCTCGTAATGTTCATCTATTCTACCATGCCCTATCATCTAGCAATCACATCTAAAAGATGGATGGGGAATCGATACCCCTTCCACATTGTTGTCTAATATCATGGCTATGGTCACCTTGATAGAGACTCAAAACGGAGGACTTCCTCTCTCGACAATCGATGGTAAGATCTTCGCCTGGGAGAGCTAATATTTCATACTGTTGCTGCGGCGAGCAATGAATGACGCACGCCCTACCTTATGCATTGCATTGACCACGAGGACTAAATTATTGCACGACCATGTGAGTGAGGGGTTCGGCTTTCGGAGGGGCATTGTGCACTTGATTTGTCTTCCCTCCTGTCCTGTTGCGCACGATCTCAACGGGAGCTCTCCAGCTGGACCTCCTTGCTTCGCTTTGACCACCCTGCTCTCTCTAGAGAGAGTGTTACCGGTGGATGATTGGCCTTCTTGAGTAATAGACAAGGCGGGCCATTTCAAGTAGGATCACAGTCGATCTCGGCAAAACAAAATTCTCTGTCAAAAAAGCAAGTTAGGGAAACAATTCTATCCCGACAATCGAGGACCGCCGTTTGGCAAGTTGGCGCACGCGAGAATTTTCCTCAACGTGGGAACTCGATAGTCGATCCCGCGCGTCCGAATGCGGCGGGAACTTCGAGGAACTTCCGCATCGAAATCCGGCGGGAACCGAATCGAGCGAGAGGACGACGAAATCACCATGGCAGACCATGGCCATGCATGGGACGCTGGCGGTGGACTGGGCCGCGCCGCCGCGCGTGGATGAACCGCGACCGCGCCATAAAATCAGACGACGTCGATCGAGCCGAGGGACAGGGCGGCAGCGACGCGGCAACAGCAGCAGCAGCGGACAGCTCGAGGCTGCAATAAATCGTTCGTCCCATCAAAAGGCATCATCGCCGAGCCCGATCGCCCGCCTGGCGCCGCATCGTCCATCGTCGAGCGAGCTACGTCGCCATTTTTCCCGACCTCTCGAGCCCTTGTGTTGAGCTGTCCTCGAGGCGAGGGGGGGAGAGGCGGACGAACAGCAACAGCAGCACCGTCGCCCCACGACAATGACGAGGCAGAGCCGACGCGCGGCCGCGTCCGCCGCCGCCGCGGCATTGGTGAGTCCTCCCGCGATCGCCCTTCGGAGTTCGGAATCGACCGGAGCCCTCGCGTTTTCCCGAAATGCGTGCCGCGCTGAACGTCATTGCTTTTTGATTCGCCCGTTCAGGCGCGGGACGACGACGGCGACGACGACGCCCCCGCCCCCGCGGGGGGACGGCAGCGCCGCTCCGCCCGGGCGCGGAAGCCGGCCGCGATCTTCTCGGGGGACGACCGTCCCCAGCGGGAGCGCCGGCGGAGGAGCGGTCGCGTCGACGACGACGACGACGAGGAGGAGGGGGGCGAAGCCAGCGAGGGGGAGGGCGATGAAGAGGAGGACAACGATGACGAAGAGGAAGAAGAGGAAGAAGAGGAAGAGGAGCCCCGTCCGGTGCGCAAGTCGTCCCGCTCCACGGCCTTCCGGGGCGACATGAAGGATCCCGGCGAGTCCATCGCCGACTTGCTCAAGATCGCCGACGCGGCGGACGGGAAGAAGCAGGCGAAGGGCGGCGGCGGCAAAGGCGGCGGGAAAGGGAGGGGAGCGCGGCAGGCGAGGAGCAGGTCGTCCCTGGAGGGGGACGGGTCCGAGGAGGAGGAAGAGAGCGAGGAGGAAGAGGAGGAAGAAGATGACGAATCGGTCCCCGACGCTCCCCCCAAGCGACGCTCCGCCCGCGCGACCGCCTCCCGCAAGTCCAAGTCCCCCGCGAAGCGCCACTCCCGCCGTCGCAAGACCAAGCGCCTCGAGCGTCCCGCGTCGGAAGCGTCGTCCGAGGAAGAATCCTCCGAGGAAGAGGAGGAGGAAGAAGAAGCCAGCGACGACGACGACGACGACGACGGAGGCGACGAAGAGGAAGAGGAGGAGGAGATGAAGTTCTCCAAAGTCGTGGCGTGCCAATCCCTCCCCCTCAAAGAGTGGAATGTCCTCTGCGCCAAGATCAACACCACCGAGATCACCAACGGATCTCGTTGGATCCAAGAAATCGACCCCTCCGCCTCCGCCGCCGCCGTCGATCCCGACAAGTACGAAGAGCGATTCCTCGTGAAGTGGTCGGACTTGAGCCACCTCCACTGCTCGTGGGAGACCGAGCGTGACTTGGTCGCGCTGACGGACGGGGCGAAGGGACGGTTGAGCACGTTCTTTCGAAAGGCTCGGGGGGGATTGCTGTACGAAGCGGACGAGCGGATGGACGGGGTGAGTTGTTTCGCGCACAGCGGCTTCGCTCGGTCGGGGACGGATCGAAATGCGATGAGGCGCGTCCTCGGGGATCGGCGGCGCGCAGCGCGACTGCGGGCGCGATGCGCCGACGAACGGCGCCCCGGGCGGACCGGGCGCGACGTCGACGGAACGTCGTTCGGTCGGCCCCCGCGGACTTGGGACCTGGGCCTCTTCCTCCGCGGCTCGTGCGGCGCGCGCGATGCGGGCGCGGTGGTTCGTCGAGCGGTCGGTGTCGAGACGCCCCTCGTCGGCATTTGTGGTGCATGCGATGTGGGTCGATTTCTTGTCGGGCCACAGAGATCCCCCGAACGTGGGCGATGTCGTTGCCCACATTGGCGAGGAGACTGGATCGATTGCGTGGACTTCTCTTCCATGACTGTCTCTGGTATGGCTTGGAGGGGGGTAAAGACTGGTACCTGTTGGGGTGCCTCTGTTGGCACGTTGCGCACGAAATATGCGTCCAATGCTCGCAACTGAATGGGCAGGCATTTGAGATTCCGTCTGCTCCGACATTACCTTCGAGGGTGGGCATTGGCCCTTAGCCCGTGGCCCGTGGTTCTGCCACGTTCGTCCTTTTTGGCCGCTCACACTCCCATCCGCATGCCTTGCTTCGCTCAGGATTACTTCGACCCCTCCTGGGTCACAATAGAGCGCATGCTCGACGCGCAGGACGACGGCGGCGACGACGACGAGGAGGGCCCCGCGGAAATCATCCTCGACAACTCCCACCCGGACTTCGAGTCCGGGACCGGTCGGCAGTTCTACGTCAAGTGGGTCAACCTCTCGTACAGCGAGTGCACCTTCGAGTTCGAGCGCGACCTCATTTTGAACGAGGTCGAGTACAAGGAGCACCTGGCCGCGTACGAGGCCCGATCGGGCAAGCCCTCGAGGGAGGACGAGCGGAGGAGGCAGGGAGAGGCCGAGCGGGGCTTCAAGGGGCTGTACAAGGTCTTCGGGGATCGGGCGAAGGGCCGGTCCGAGGAGGACAAGGAGGGAGCGGTGAAGGAGTACCAGAAGGAGCTGGAGGAGCGGACGTTCCGGAACGGGGGACGGCTGAGGGATTACCAGGCGGAGGGCGTGAGCTGGCTGATGTCGAACCACATCAACAACAGGAGCTCCGTCCTTGCTGACGAGGCGGGTTTGGGGTGAGTGGCATGTTGCGCCGGTTATCTTTTCTCAGCTCACATTCCCCAACCAGGCAACTGATTTGCAATCGCACACAGCAAAACCATCCAGACTGTTGCATACGTATACACGGTCTCCCAGCAGCTAGCCACCCGCGGCCCCTTCCTCATCGTCGCCCCCCTCTCCACCATCCCTCACTGGTACCGCGAGTTCACNGCTGGCCACCCGCGGCCCCTTCCTCATCGTCGCCCCCCTCTCCACCATCCCTCACTGGTACCGCGAGTTCACGGGCTGGACGGACTTGAACACCATCGTCTACCACGGCAGCGCGACGGACCGCGAGCACGCTCGGGAAGACGAGTTTTGCTTCCCCTGCGACAAGGTCCAGAACGTGGGGTTCAATCAGCGGTACCTGCACAAAGTTGCCAAGAAGTGGAAGTCCAAGTGGGAGAAGACGTGGATGGTCGAGGTCGTCATCACCACGCCGGAGATGCTCGTGACGGAGGACTTCACGGAGTTGGAGGCGATCGACTGGGAGATCTTGGTGGTGGACGAGGCGCACAGGATGAAGAACCACAACTCGAAGCTGGCTCAAAATCTTCGTCGGGGCAATTTCAATTTCAAGCAGTCGCTGCTCCTGACTGGAACTCCGATTCAGAACAACATGCAGGAGTTATGGACCCTTCTCAACTTTATCAACGAAAATTCCTTCGACTCGCTCGACTCCTTCATGGAGCGCTACGGCGATATCAAATCCAAAGAGCGCGTCGACGAGCTTCATGAAACGATCCGCCCTCACATCCTGCGTCGCCTCAAGGAGGACGTCGAAAAATCCGTACCCCCCAAGGAAGAGACGCTGATCGAAGTGGAGCTCACGGTGTTGCAGAAGCAATACTATAGGGCGCTGTACGAAAAGAACCTCAAGTTCCTGCACCGCAACAAGAAGAGTCCCATGGACGGACCCAGCATCAGCAACCTCGCAATGCAACTGAGGAAATGCTGCAACCACGCCTTCCTCCTCACCGGGGTCGAGACGGAGGTGCGAGCGCAGAACCCGGACGTCGAAGTGGCCGAATCGATGGTCAAGGCGTCGGGCAAGTTCGTCCTATTGGACAAGCTTCTCCCCCGCCTCAAGGCAGACGGCCACCGCATCCTCCTCTTTTCGCAGTTCAAGATCATGTTAGACATCATCGAGGCGAGTATTCGTGATGGGCGCTGTGCCTGATCAAACCTTTCCCGAACCGCGCGACTGACTTTGCTATCCAACAGGACTATTTGCACCTCCGCGAGTTCAAGTGCGAGCGGATCGACGGTTCCATCACGGGACAGAAGCGGCAGGCGGCGATCGACCGCTTCCAGTCGAAGGACGCCGTCGGGGAGGGGAGGGAGAGCCCGTTCATCATGCTTCTGTCCACTCGAGCGGGCGGTGTGGGCATCAACCTTACGGCCGCCGACACCTGCGTAAGTTCGTCTTCGCTGGAAGGGCATCAAATCATTCGTTCGAATTCACAGATCGCTTCTTTCTCTGTGCTATGTTTCCAGATCATTTTCGATTCAGACTGGAAGTGAGTTCCATCCATGATATGTGCCTGCGCTGCTACTCGCTTCTGATTGTGTTCTTTGTGCCTCTTTGTGTCGTCCGATATGCAGTCCCCAGAACGACCTTCAGGCCCAGGCTCGCTGTCATCGAATCGGACAAACGAAGAATGTCAAGATCTAGTGAGTTGTTTCGTCCATGTGATTATTTCCTTGCCCCTTAAATGTCATGATCCAGGCCACTGACATATTCATGCCCCCACGCAGCCGCCTACTCACTAGCAAAACGTATGAGATGCAAATGTTTCACATGTCCAGCATGAAGATGGGCCTGGATCAGGCAGTGCTCCAAGGAATCGAGAACAGTGGAGGAAAGGACATCATGACGAAGGAAGAGGTGGAAAAGCTCCTCAAGCACGGCGCTTATGACATCTTCAAGGAAGACAAAGATGGCACATCCGAGAAGGAATCGAACGACTTCGTCTCCCAGGACATTGACTCCATTCTTGCTCGCGCAAAGACCGTCGTCCACGAGAACACGGGAAGCAACAGCAATGCTGCCGGTGGCACCTTTTCAAAGGCGAGCTTCAAAAACACGAACTCGGAAGCCGCCGGTGAAGCGGAGGTCGACGTGGACGATCCTGAGTTCTGGACCAAAGTTGTGGGGGAAGCGAAGGAGGAGGAAGAGGAGGACATCGGGAAGCGCAAGCGGGCGAAGCACTGCTACAACGAGGACGCGTACATGAAGCAACTCGACGCACAGATTCGAGATGGCATTGACGAGCTCGACTCGGACGACAGCGAGTACAGCGACAACTCCGGCGAACAGTCGGGTGACGAGGACGAGAGCCTGGACAATGTGGCGCTGCAAACCATTTTGAAGGCCACCAAAGCAAAGAGTAAGCACGAACGTCACCTGTGGGGCGGGACGGGTCTGTCTGAGTGGAATCAGAACGACGCCGAAATTGTGTTGAAAGCACTTGCACGCTTTGGCTACGGAAACATCTCGTGGCCCAGGTTTTATTCCATGGTCCAGCTTTCGAAATCGATGAAGCACGATGAGATTCGAAAGATGTCTTGGGCACTGACTCTTGTGGGTTTGGTTGAAGCTGCGGAGGAGGATGCGCGGGGAGCGACTCGCAAAGCAGAGAAAGCATCCAAAGAAAAGCGGCTAGAGGGTGGAGTTCTGGGTGCCATTGTCTCAGACAAGGAATTCGATGCCAAGAATGGTCCCGATGCAGGCAAGACAGCTGACAACGCCATGGAAATTGATGAAGCCAAGGAAACAGACGATGGCAAGGAAACTGGCGAGGACAAGGAACCTAAACAACCCGAAAAGCCTGAGGAAGTCAAGGATCAGTTGCAGTTATCATTTGAAAAGTTATTGTCGGCAAATGATTCATGGGTGGAAAAATCGCTCGCCGATGCTATGGCGTATTCCAAGACCGTCACGCACCCCAGAGACAGAGAGTATGCGCAAAGCATCGTCGACGGACACCGTCCTGCCAAAAGTGCTCCAGAGGAAAATGATGTCACGAAAAAACTGGTCACAGGCTTCAACGAGAACATCTGGCCGACGCTGCGATCCCGTGGTTGGAAAAACGACGACAAGGGAAAACCAAATTATGTTTACCAAGGAAAGGCGTTCAAGTCTATCACAGCTGTACTCGATGCCCTTCCCAAACACCACCTGGAGCTGACGAACATGGCCAACTCGCTCATTACTTCTGTGGTGTCGTCCTGCAAAACACCCGAGGCCTCCGCTCCAGTGGCAGAGCTTGACGTGAAGAACGTCACTGCCAAGTCACTGAAATCCTTCCTGCTGGATTTTGCACCCCTTCAGCTTCTTGCTGACCGTAAGAGAGCCCACCGCCTGGGCCTTTCGAAGCGTGTGCTCAAACACCTAGTGCACCTTGACGCGCTGCACAAAGTTGTAAATGCTGCGGATTCCAGCGTTTCTCCGGAAGCTTCCCTTGAGGAGCGCAACACGGCGCTCTCCAAGCTCTTGAACATCTCCAAACGAGCGACACTTCCCCACGCTAAATGGACATGCATGCATGATGCCATACTGATTCGCGCAGTGACCAAGCACGGGTGGATAGATAAGCATTCAGTTGAAGTCGCCATTGGCAACGACAAAACCATTCGCTGGGGCGCGCCCTTCGAGGTTGTTTCCGATCAAGCTGATGAGAAGGAGAAGGAGACTGATCCAGAGACGGAAACGAAGTTTCAAGCTGAATACGCTCAGCTCTCAGGGACGGCATCCCGAGCGGCACAATTTCTTCGGAACATGAAGGAAAAGGTTGATGACGGTGATGATATGAAAGATTGGCCCAGTGCCATCGGGCCTGCTGTCTTCAATGAGGTCAGTTTGTGACTTTGGTTTCAAATCGTTCTTCACTCTTGTTTTTCTGACTTCGCCTGATGCCGCCCCAGATTCGCCAGTGCTTGGTAAAATCCTATGGTCTCGTCAGATCGTCAGATGAGGATGATTGGAAGGTAGATGAAGTCGAACTGAAGAAAGTTGTTAGACCAACGAAAGAATCGTCTACGAATGCCTGCGAGGAATTGCCCACGCGCACAAAGCTCATCAAACGCCTCAAGAAAGTCGCCTATTCTCTCAAAGGAGGGGCTCCAGAGGAAGAAAAGGAAGACACCCCCCTCACCAGCTCGCCCAAAAAGGCTAAAGCTGAGTTCAACGGCCACGGCTTTCATGTCATTGATCAAAGTGGCTCAGACGTTTTACTCGCGGAGATGATTCGTGGCCAGGTTACGTTAAAACGGGCAACTAAAGCCGGCATGGCCAAGTATTACACCCAGTTGATCATTGAAGAAATCGATGCACGGATCGGGACTCTAGCTGAATCAGATGAAGAAGCCACAAAGGTCGATGCCATGAGGAAAATCAAGAAGGATGTCCTATTGTATAGTGGGGGCTTCAAAAAGAATGGCCGTGCCTCGAAGAACATCCTTAGGGTAATGGTGAGTGTCATCCCATTTTTTGTTGCCTTGTGAACATCCAGCACGACCTGATCACACAACTATTCTTGAATGCAATGTGCAGCTCGGCATGGATCCCATACCTCCCAAGGTGCCGTCAGAGCCTCTATTTTGGAAGAAAGAGGAAAAGCTACCGTCTGTGTCCACGGCTGTCAAGGCTGGCTTGACCAAACTCAAGAAAAAGAAAGCTTTCACTCCTGCAGACTCTGTGCTAAATCGGGCTCTGAATTCTTACCTCGATAACAGGGATGGCATAAACGACTGCCTTCTTCTCACTGCGACCGAGATACTTGCTGTAAGTTCTTGTGCATACGATGTATTTGATTCCGTCTGTTTTTGCGATGTAACGACTGTGTTCTCCCCCCGAATACAGTTGACAGTTTTGTCGTCCCAGGGCTTGCCTGTGTTTTCAGATGAGTGGAAGATCTTGCTTGAGGAAGTTGATCTTGAGGAAGACGAAGATGTCGAGGAGGACTTCTTAATTCGATTCTCCACTATGGGAGGTATACTGATGTCAGCGGCCGAGGTTTGGTTGAACGTCGCGAGGAAGAAGCTCCAGTTGGCAGTTGACAACGACAGTAATGACTATGACGCCATGATTTCTGTCCTGAAAAAGGATTATGATGCCAAGACAATGGCCCTTCAAGAGGCAAAGATCTACAGCAGAAATCCGATCCTGTTTGCAAAGAAGTGCATCATGTTGGTTGAGGCTCTCAGGCAGAATATGGGCTCTGTGGACACTACGTATGCAGGGGAAAAGAAAATACGCCAGTTAAACAAGTCCGAGAATGGACTTGGGACCAAAGTGTTGAGCTGGATGGCAAAGGACCTGCAGAAGTGGGCTGGGCATCTTGGTGCTACTGACAAAGCCGGGAATGTGCTTCCAACGACAAGCATTACTCCAACGAACGATCACTCTCAGTCTCGTGATGCCGCCATGTTGACGAAACGGGATTGCCGCACTGTCTTCATTCAGATTGCCCAACAAACTAGGCTCCGTTCAATTTTCATCAAAAACAAGACCCCCAGGCTGTCCAATGAGTTGATTCCTCAAGCTCTCAAGCAATCGAGCTTTTCAGTGACAGAGTGGGAGGAGAGGCCATCATGGTGGAATGAACCTAAGATTGATGAGAACAGCTGCAGCTGTCAAGATGATGCAGATCTCCTAGTTGGAATTCTTGACTATGGTTATGGGGGATTCGACAGCTTGGTGCAGCACGACTTTCCTTTCTGCAAACTCATTCTGGAAGCAGCTCAAGAGGAGGAAAATCCATTGGCACTAACTCGCTCCACTATTCAGGTTCGAGTGAATCATTTGACACGAGAACTGCATGCTATTGATGAGACGGAAGAGTGAGTGAATCGGTGGCTGTTCCAATCTGCATGATTATTTTGTACATGTTCTCATCCTTGTTCTCTGCCAGAATGATGAAGCTTGTTCAAAAGAAGAGGAAGGGCGACTCAGAGAAAGCCAACAGCAAAGGCATCAGCAATGGCAAAGTTAAGAAGGCAAAGTCAGGGGGCATCCAATCAGGACTCCAAGCATTTTTCAAACGTTCATCTAATTCTAGCTCATCTCCAGGACCGAAGAAGCAGAAGACGCCTCCGACATCACCGGAGAAAGAAGACAGCGACATCGAAATAATAGAACTCGACACTGACACGAGCAAGAGCGAGAAGAAGCGAAAGCAAGTATTTGACTGTGTTGAGGTGGCAGATAAAAAGCAAAAGTAGACTTGGACGCATGGTGGACTACATTTGCTCTAGTGTTCTATGTTTCCTAGTTCATATCTACGTTGCTTCTGGCTGTCAGAAGACCCATTCATGACTTACGAGAAGGCCTAGTTGGGTTACCGTAGTTCTCTAATTAAATTATTGAGACATTCCCCAAAATAACAAGTGAGGGAACAGCAAGGTTTCAAAATAAATTAATTTGGCAATACGTAATTAGGTAAAACTTGCTAGTCTGCACCCCCCCCCCCCAAAAAAAATGAACAAGGGGGGTGGGAAAAATAGCACCTACTTAGGCAAAACGTCTCCGTTGTAATAAGTTAATTAGACAAGGAATACCAAAAATTTGCAAAATAAGCTTAATCTGGGAAAATTTAATTAGAGAACTACGGTAGGCACTTGCTTTTTTGTGCAGTATTGAAACAAAAGCAATAAATCCAGTAAGCCATTTTTGAGGCCCATCTTGGTTTTCCTGCGCTCTCTGGTGACTGCAGCATCATGCCTTGAGATTATGGTGCCTCCTTTCAGACTGCTGATGGAGACTTCATGTGGCAACCCAGATCAGGTGTCCACAAGCCCCCAACATGCGTGGGGCGTTGGCATACAAATGGAAGGAAAAGTTAACATTTGGCACGACGGGCAGAACCGCACGCAAACAGACCGTCAAAGCTAAGGTATTGTACTATTGAAGCACGAACTCTACGCTGGATTGAAATGTCCATATAATAAATGGATAAGTGAAGTTCATGCAGAAAAGGTAACACAACGGGTGGCGCAAATATCTCAAGGCTGTCTCAGTGCTGGGAGTTTACCTTTAGATTGACCGACACACTGGGGTCAGGCTGCCTGAAATGTGAAGGCCCCAAGGAAATTTTTGAATCTTGTCTCGTAGACTGGCCGTGTCCTGATTGTCCCGAAAGGACATATGTAGTTTTTAATATCATCCGCACCGGCGGTCACTCCTGTGAGGATATAGATTAGGCACAGTGTGCGCTTCTCGTGCGCTACTTCAGTCATTTCTGTCTCGACTCATCTGTTGCATTCTCCAACATGGGGTGATTAGGAAAATAACTACGGTTCAAGATCATCAGCAGTACTCCGAACTGGTCCTCTACATCGATGGGCATTGTTGCTTTACGCGCACGTGTTCTCTTATGTAGCGCCCTCAGGTCTCCGCAGAGCCGGGGGGTATCGTAGGGGCCCCGCCTCGGCCCAAGAATAAAATGTAACTATCTAACTGGAAAGGGGTCGTGCTTACACAAGCTTCATGGGAGGGTAAATATAAAGTGTAATTGTCAAACTACAGTTGGTAAATAGTTCGGCACTGACATACCTACATACTATATCCACCGATCTCAGCTTGACGTAATTTTGAAATTGAATTGAACCCCTGAAACCCAGAAACTAACCGTTTGACCCGGTTCAAATGTCACGCAGATGTATTGTTCCTGCGTAACAATACAGTCGTTCGGTCGCCCCTAAAAAGTGACCCACGCCAATTAAAATGCCACATACCGCACTTCCTGTTTCAACAAAACACAAATCAATTAATCCTAGGCAAACGAAAAGTGATGTTTTTGAGGACAATAAGTGGAACAAATGTGACGGAAACTCAATGTAAACTTTGTCAATCGAAAAACCTTTACTGAAATATCATGGAATAGCCTCCTTGTCAAGTCATCTCCAAAAGAATTTACGGAAGACATATGTCACGCACTGAACACTACTATGTCGCTATTTTCCTCGTTTGCACAGCTTCAAATGGGATTCCTGTGTGAAGAAAATAAGTTTGAATATGCCTCGCCCGACTCCTGCCGGTCACTCACGCACGCAAGAATATCAACGCACATTGATACCTTGAACGGAAACGAAACAGCGTTAAATATTATTGAATTAGATACGATACTCGCCGAAAATAGCGAGCTGGCTTGCTACGAACCAATCCGTTAGAAAATTTAATTGAACAAAATTCCAAAAAAATAAGGTGCCACCTCCCTTACCACCATCAACTCATCAGCTACCTAACCCTGAAATAGATACTTGCACCT